>JAYKKM010000506.1:0-160000 GCA_035772405.1 Chrysogorgia sp. JL179-B06 | reverse complement strand
AGTAAACGTGCAGCCATCCAATTAACACGCACAAGGTAGCTTTTTTCGTGGATCTAAAGGACTTAGATAAAAAATATCATTTAATAAAGCAAGAACTACTAAATTCAAAACGATTGGGTCGTGTATAGCTTTAAACCGCAGCTTGTTTTTGCCGACGGTCTTCACGCCGAGCTTCACGCCATGCACAGTTGATTGAAACATGATGCGAAGCAAACATCCAAACTTAAATAATTGTCAGCCTATAAAATAAATAGATATCACTTCGCATTGTTTTCTGTTTGCCAACAAATCGGGTTTATACATCAAGAATATGACGCGGTCTGTGATGTGAATTACTAGTGTGGTAACTAGCCGGTATCTCGCGGTAACGCAAATAACTACTATCCACACATTACTTAGTCTGAACAGTTCTCTTGAAAGTAGGTGGTTATATTTCTGTTTTGGATATCTAAATAAAATATAATATAATATATTTATAGGCATACCAAGGGATTTTGTTTTACTTGGCTTTGGTTATCTCGATCCTTACCAACTGATGATGAATTATTGATCATAAATAATCTTGGCGTGGTGTAGAAATGGAGTATTGCGGCCCTCCTGAGCTACAGTTGTTGTGTATTATTATTAAATATTTGTAAATATATGCTATGCTGTTGCGGTCACCCTGCCATTGTTTTATTACTATATAATGTAATCTATGTTAGGTTGTTTTTTTTGGTGATTTTTTTTTTTTGGCACAATGGTGAAGCTAATAAAATAAATTTAAAAAAAAAAATCCAAGCATTCCCATGCCCCACCCCGCAGACACATACGTCATACCACATACATTAGATAATCTTCTAAACCGAAACTCAATCCTGTGGCCAGCACCAAAAAGCCATGGGGTATAGAGGCAATTTGAAATGTTGTGCACACTTTAGAGTAGCAGAGCATTATTTGTAATAATGATGTAGATATAGGTCGAGTAACTTTTTCCCTGGGGTGGGAAATTTGCCATAGATTTTTGGCCCCACCGTGATTGAAGCATTTTCACCTGTTTTTGATCAACACTATAGGAAATTGATGCCCAGGGGATGGCAAGGGGGAAGGTTGTTCCGAATTGTTCTGTAATATATTTGCCACTTAAATTAAAATAATTATGGTGTTTATACTTTATAATAACAACAGTGGACTTGTTGGCAATTACCTGAAAAGAACTCCCGGCGTGGTCTACCGTCATCGATTGCAGGTTATAATAATAATAATAATAATTTATTAATTTATAATGCGCTTTTTAACATACAATGATCAAAAGCGCAGTACATACATATATAAAACTATAACAATGATACATTCTAGATGTAATTAAAAGCTAATTTAAAAAGATATGTTTTTAGGCGAGATTTAAAGGGACACTCCGGCCCAAATACAAATGCAGTTCATATGAAAGATCTTACTGACTTTAGTTTATTTCCAAAGTTTCAGCATTCCTATCAATTTAGTTGAGAAGATATTGCTAGTTGAAGTTGAAAATGTGTGGATTTTGACGCCATATTGGTTTTGAAAATATGACGTCATTGAGTGATTCTTTATCGTCAGTGGAGTTGTTTTGATGGCGATCACATAGTGATAGTTATTGTGAATGGTCTTCGGACGAAAATTAGTCGAAATAAACTATTTAGTTCATCATGCAGGAAAGTAGAGGAGCTTCTTAGGAGATCACGTCACTCAGTGACGTCATATTTGAGAAACAAAATGGCGTCGAAATTGGACAAACTCTCCAACTTCAACTAGCCACATCTTCTTAACTAAATTGATAGGAATGCTGAAACTTTGGAAATAATCTAAAGTCAGTAAGATCTTTCATATGAACTACATTTGTATTTGGGCCGGAGTGTCCCTTTAAAGGTACTAATAGAAAATACATTACGCAACGTTGCTGGCAGGGCATTCCAGAGTTTTGGTGCAGCTACACTGAAAGACCTGTCACCAAAAGTCCTAAGCATCTTGCCTTTAGGAAAAAGTAAAACTGTGCTAGTGCAAGAACGTAACGAATAACGCGCAGGCTGCCTAACAGTAATTAAGTTACTAATATAGTCCGGAGCCATTCCATGTATAGCCTTATATGTTAAAAGTATAATCTTAAAATCTATCCTAAAACTAATTGGTAATTACCAGTGCAGTTCACGCAGAACAGGCGTTATGTGATCATATTTCCAGGTGGAAGTTAAAAGTCTAGCGGCGGCATTTTGCACTCTTTGTAACTTAGCTAACTCACGCTTAGGTAGTCCATAGAAAAGGCTATTACAATAATCTATTCGATTTGTGACAAATGCATGGGTAACAGTCACTAGTTTGTCTCGGGGCAGATATTTACTTATACACTTAATATTATGAAGCCAGAAAAATGCTGCTCCGCAGGATTTCGTTATTTGCACGGACATAGATAAATTACTATCAACCAGGAGCCTAAGTTTCTGACTGCAGAAACGGACTGAATACTATTGCTTCCTACTTGAACACGACAA
Source organism: Chrysogorgia sp. JL179-B06 (assembly GCA_035772405.1). NCBI lineage: Eukaryota > Metazoa > Cnidaria > Anthozoa > Scleralcyonacea > Chrysogorgiidae > Chrysogorgia > Chrysogorgia sp. JL179-B06. The sequence continues at coordinate 157,493 of JAYKKM010000506.1, read as the reverse complement.
GGCATTTCAATTTTCGCTAACTGTTGCCTAGACCCTATAACTAAAAATTCCGTCTTCTCATCATTTAGTTTAAGTTTATCCTTAAACATCCATTTCCTTAAGTCCGCAATGCAGTTAACTTCTCCATGGCACGTACAGCTTCAGCTTGACCTGCAGTAGGACTGTCAGGCTTGAACGATAGGTACAGCTGTGTGTCGTCAGCGAAGCAGTGAGCATCAGGGAGATGAGCTTGAATAATCTCAAACATCTCAGAGGCATATACTATGAATTAGAAGCGGTCCAGGAGCGGTTCTCCAATAAAAACTATTTTCACATGGTCTGCAGGGCTTATTTTACCGCGTTGTCGTGCTTCTTTAAATTGTCTACCCACAAGTGGTTTCTCCTTACATGTATTATTATCGGTGTTGCAACTGGAAGATTACTTGTAAAGTTTGAAATGATGTATTTTAGACTTGTAGGTTCTCTGTCGCCATCATCATCAACAACAACGACATTAGAATTCACAGGACTGACTTCTTCATCAAACTGTTCTGTGCTCACTTCCCCCGACCAATATGTCGCAACAAGAATCGGCATGGTCAATAATTTCACTGAAGGAGAAATGCTGGAAACACGTTGGACATTCGACAGTTTGCATTCGGCCACAGAAAAAAATAATAAAAGCATTCTTGATAACAGTCACCAAATGGTAAAACGTTTGACATATTCAGGAAATATTCAATTTTTTGGGCATCGACAGGTCGACAACCAGTTCAGACTGCAGCAAATACACTGCAAGATTATTCAGCAAACTATATAGATAATTCAGCAAATCAGATAATCAGATAATTCAGCAAAAATTTTGGTCATCGACAAGTCAAGACCAAGTCAGATTATACGGTGAATGCATTGCAATATTATTCAGGAAATATATTACCATTTTGTGGTCATCGATATGTCGAGACCAGTTCTGACTACAGCAATTACAAATGCATTTCAAGGTTTATTCAGCACATATTCAATTTTTGGCATCGACATATCGACAACCAATTCAGACCACAGTGAATATTCAAATTTTTGGGCATCGACAAGTCGACAAAAACAAAAAATACACTGCACGATTATTCAGCAAATAATGACATTATTTTTTTTTGGTCATCGACAAGTTGAGACCAAGTCAGATTATACGGTGAATGCATTGCAATATTATTCAGGAAATATATTACCATTTTGGGCATCGATATATCGACAACCAATTCAGACTACAGTGTATACATTTCAAGATTATTCAGGAATATTCAATTTTTCAGGTTGACAAAAAGTTCAGATTACAGGCACAGCAAATACACTGCCAGATTATTCAGAAAATTAATGTGTCCATGTCGAGACCAGGTCAGACTATAGTGAATGCATTGCAATATTATTCAAGAAACATATTTCCTTTTTGAGATCAGTTCTGACTACAGCGAATACATTTCAAGACTTATATATTAGTCCAGCAACATCTGTCAGGAAAAAAATTCCCGTGGGAATTTTTATGAAGAAAGCAAGCGACAGTTCTAGTAGTGTTAAGGAGACCCTAAAGAACAAGAAAAATGTTGTCGGCAATTTTGTAAACGAGGCTGAAATATACATCTCTCGATATCTCGTCTTTGAAGGAATAGATCGCAATCAAATTAGCCAAATATGTATTGTATAGTCACTTTAACACAACAGAGTGCTTTTAGGCGTTGCAGAGGGTCATGTGATCAATGTAACGTGAAATCGAGGCTTACCGGCTATGTTTTTTCAAGGTACATATTGCAAGCATAAAAAACGTTATTAATGAAATAAAATAAACTTTATTGTTATTATAAAAGTATTGTTTCGTTTTAAAATAAGGTCACATGCCAGCACAACCTGCGAACCTTTTATAAGTGCAATTTTAAGTTGCAGTAATTTTAAGTTGGATGATAATTTGTACAGCAAATGACTGTTTAAATCTTAAAAATGCAACAAGCAGTTTTAGCACATCTACAAACAACCGAATAAGTAGCCACTAATTAAACAGTCTCGTCATCACTATCTTCTTCGTCTTGTTCTTCGCAATAACCAAACGCATTATTTCAAACGCATTATTGCAAGCTTCCTCGTCGTTGGAGCAAGTGCAAAGGTCTGTGCAGTTTAGTCCCGCTTTACGACACTGACAACGGTTACTAGAACATCGTTCTTTTGTACAGTTGCATTTCACGAGTTGGATAACGGCCTCGGGTGCTGGTGGCAACTGCGTCATGAAAGGCAGCCATTCGTTATCTTTTCTTTGCCAACCATAATTTTCCGGCGACGGCAGCTCAGGATTTGAAACTATGTCGTTATTCCATATCATGACTTGATAGTGGGCACGCAGAATGGCCTCATGCAGCGCAGCCTGTGTTGGGGGTAGCCTTTCTGATTGCGCTCTGATTCCGAAATAGCCACCATCGAAGCTCTTTCACCTTTGTCAGATTGGTCTTTGGACAATAGATCTGATACACAAACTTCTCGATTGCGGCCATGGTTTCAACGGTTGGGGTAGTATTTGTGCCAAGTTTTCCCAGTTCTGTTATGATATCTTCATCGGCGTCTTGGAAAATCTTCCAGCAAGAAAGCTTTCCTTTTCCTGAGAAGCTTCCAGTGTTGTCGGCTCCGCTGATGGCCAGGAAGTGCTGCTGTTTTTGCTTGACCTAAGGTTTGGACAATCGGTACCAACTTGATTACTCGGCGGTTCTGGCCCTTTCCGGTGACAAATGACACATTCTCACATAGGTCTGGATACCGCCTCAGAGATAGAACAAGGACATCTGTGTCTGGAGAGTGAATATGGATCTCAGTTGCACCATTTGCGGTAGCATCGACAGCATGCAACAGCATCTTCGTGTCTGCCTCTTCCTGGCTACTCTGGAGATGTGTGACGTCTTGGTGGGTTGCCTTGCACTCGTTCCCCCATGCCACAACCATTCGCTTGTCACTCTGTCTTCCTGCATGCTGGAGAGTTTTTTCTGCTAAGTAAACTGTCAGCTCCATCTTGGTTCTGGTGTGAGAGAGAAGTCTCTTTAATGATACTTTGGCGATGTGTGTTGAGTCAGTGATTCGGTAGTAGACAGGATCCTGGCCTCCTTGCCTTTTTATCCTTGTGGCTGCTTTAAGGGACATCGGAAGGTCATATCGATCGAAAATCAACCGCACCTCGCGACTCTGCACATACTTCTGGTCAATACGCGCGTTGAAGTGGTCACTGGGGTCAGCCAGTTGGGAGCAGTTTTTTATCCAAACAGGCTTATCTAGGGATTGCAACTCAGCCATCCCATCAACGATAGTTACAACCATCTGTGGTGTTACGTTCTCCGTTCTTGCAACATTTTCCTCGTTATTCTGAGAATTTCTTCCACCGTCAACCTCTTCTAGAACAGCCATAAGTGCACTTTTGGAAGAGCAGTAAAGCATCGACCCGTCCGCTGCAAAGAGTGATCTTGGAACCAACGAAAACTCGTACACACCAACAGTCTCTTTGAGATCGATTTCAGGGCGGCTTCTACAGACTATCATCATCCGTGCAAACAGTGACCTGTCTTCCTTCAGCTCAACTAACTGCTCTTTTGTGGACACTTTCACTACTTTTGCGTTGCTTTTCCATGTCAGAAGTTTCCTCTTCTTCATCGGAGCCCAGAGATTGATCTTTCCTGACCGAATTCGCTCTTCCACAAACGTGTTTAACAGGATCTGCCCACTCTCGCTCTGACTGCAAAGATCTTCTTTGACCTTCTCTGGCATCAGGACTTTCGTTACAATATTGAATAACTCTGTACTTTCCTCCAAAAATGGGTTGGTAAAACTTTCAACCGTCGCCAATAATTTCTGGATGTTCATGATCTGCTCCAATTGCACAAAAAGAAACATTAGCGTTCTTATTCACCACCCAGTTTCCCTGCAGAAACTCGTCATAGATGTCAGGGTCTGATGCTTCCAATGATTTCATCTCTGCAAGATACAGTGGGATCATACGAGCACAGTTCAAGTGATCGTGAGAAAATAAATACTTGGCAAATATTTCCAGGGCCTCTAGATGTAGCTCCCAGTTTCCCGTTCGAACTGCTCTGATGAACTTCAACATCTCTGTACACGCATGTACTGTCGCGTCACTTTGAACATTGGGTGCTTCTCACGAGCGGCATCAAACTCAGCCATCTTCTCTATAATGCGTTGGTTCTTAACAACTCTCATCAATCTGGTGTTTGCGTTCTGAACCTCTTCCTCCGTTCCCGTGGAGCACGCATCTGCAACCTGTTTCGACATGTCTCCTACGCTCTTCGAGTCATCCGGAAAGCTTTGAAAGAATGCGTCTTGATACATAGAGAAAAGCGCCTGCAAGGTGATGATGTGTGCAGTCTCTCCTCTCTTAATGTGCTTGCCTTTCAGTATTTGCGTGACTGTGGCTGGACCATAGAGATCAGATTCGATCCAGCACATATCAAGACCACTGTCCTCGATAAACGCGCCGATGGTACGCAACTGAGCCATTACTATGTGCAGCTCACCTGGACGAAGGATCAGATGGTTTAGATCATGTCGAGCCATCTGCAACTTTTTGGCTGGTTGATAAAGACCCACGTCCAACGAAATGATGGTTTTTCTTTCAGGCCCCACTACCCTTGTGTTGATGTTTTGCGCTTGCTTGAGGATGGTCAGCAAAGTATTCCACTCGTGTGCAGGTGCTGCATTCAAAGGTGGCGAGCCGACTCGTGTGACTTGCAGTTTGTTGTTAATGAGTGAGTTGTATCCTGACCAGACAGGTACGTGAGTGGATATGTCAGGTTGTTCCTCTGCTAATGATGTGATTGACTGACTGCCCTGCTCCTCGATGGCCATTTCATCTTACTTACTTGCCTGAGTGGAGATCTGGTAAAGCCACGCGTAGTCCTGCAAATTCACTGTATTAGGTAGGTCATCCTCTGTACGTAGCCCGAATGAACGATAAACTGGACTGGTCGGCTTAGGACAAGGCTTCGGGCATTGAAGTAAGGTAGTAATTGACTCTGGAATATATCCGTTATGGAGCGGCTCTGATTTCTGGTGTTGTCAATTCTATAAAAATGCAATACAATGAAACTTTTGTAAATCCTTGCATTGATAAGCGTTGCTAAAATAATTACGTATACCGTGCTGGTTATTACTTTTTTTAATTATTTATTTGGTCATAAGAAAATCGGTCGGGATCGTTATTCAAGAAGTATAGACCACATAGCTGTGGTTGCAAAATGTTAAATATTTTTTAAAGTTTTCGGCAGTTTACAATATTAAAGTAAATGGTTTTAACCTAGGAATGTTAGTTAATGTGGAAGTGTGATCGTCTATAGGTTAGTGTAATCTAATATTCTATAAAATGTTAAATATTCAATTATTGAACACAATTATGCAACTGCACTAATTTACCTTAATTCTAGCTCAGAATCTTCAGGTTCACCCTTCTGGTAAATTGCCATAGCTGTTCCATGAAGTGTACGCTGTCCATCATATGTGTCTTCGGTAAAATCCACGTTGTCGACTGCGAAGAAGACATGTCTTCCTATAACGACATTTGGTGGAATGTACACGCGCCATTATTTTGCTCCATTCGTTGAATAAGACTGGATTCAATCTGAGCTTCTACTCGCAATAACCTGTTGTACTCAACAGACATGCCAAAGTCATGAAGCATAGTCACCAAAGCTCATGGCACGTTTGATGACATCTTCTGATTTCTCTTTTGCTGAAAGGTCAGTTTTTGGTGCTCATTTGGGATATTATCGCTGCATACGTCTTGCAGTGACCCAGTAAATACCCATTTCTTGCACTTGTTGATGGATTTTCTTAGTATAGCAGCTGCATCATATAAGATCTTCATTTCATCGGTACAGTCAGTATTAACTGTTTCAGTTAGCTGGATGGCGGCATCTCTAGTTTTCTTTATGCTGACCCTCTCTGCCTCATTCACTCGTTTTGGTTTATGGAACTCGACTTCTGGTATTTCGCGTTGCAGTAGCTGCTTTAATGCTTTTCGACTGCACTTAGGATAAGACACATTGTTCTCTTGCAATATACCCTCGAATGCATCTTGTAATTCAGACATTGTTAGTATCTGGCTTTCTGTTATGCAACACATATATGTAATCTATTATTATACCTATGAGCTTTATCTTGATAAAACATTTGCGTCGACCTAACTGAATACCGGCGCCTAAGGTTTATTTAAATGATCGTATCTACAATTGTCCTGTGACAAGGTACACAATCCCTGTCGCATTTATAATTACCATCTTGTCATCAGTTTCCTTAAAAGCTTCCTGTTGTCTTTAGTTAGAATGACTTTACACAGGCACACATTTGTTGATTTAGGTTAATTAAATCTAGCATGATTATCATTAGATTTATACGAAGAAGAAGCTTCGAAATATTTACATTAGTTGTTTACCTACATTTAGTAACGAACCTTTAAAGTCGAATTGCTTCTTGAATACTTTATGAAACTGTAAAATAATATATCGATTATGTAGTTTAAGATATCTCCTATCTTACCATGTCAATTTAGTTAGGAACTAAAATTATTTACTATACGGAAAAACTTTTCAACCGATTTGCCTTGGTCAACACATTCCAAGCAACGCCTTCAAAAGATCGAGCCAAGCAGCCTGGTATCGAATCATCTGATTGGTTCATCACAGATGATCATGTCAATCTTTCCTAAGTCACACAACTATTATAAAAGAAGCTGTTCCTCTCACAATAGAGCAGTAGATACAGAGCTGAACTGAACAGAACCCAACCAAGACGAGAACCTTGAGTCAGAAGAACTTCTTGAGCCAACTGAACCTTGAACATTTGAATTTTGAACTTACCGATCCTTTGAAAACAACCGTATAAAGAACCAAGCATTTAAAGAAAGAATAGCCAAGCCAAGCAGAACCAAAGAACACGAAAGAACCTTTTGAACCATTCGAACTAACTTTATATATACTTTCAGTAGATTCCTTGCATTTGTTACCTATATTAAAGATCCTTAACCTCACGCCTGTGTGTTCTACCTTGAGAAGATCCCCTATACAATCGACGGTGGAGGTTGTATAACATTTCCATCAACGCCATCTCTGTCATAGCTAGGAATTCTATTTTTGCTGTAATTTCCCCGACTACGCTAGAAGTAGATTCGGCAGAAGATGACGATGGCTTCCGAAGTACATTGCTGATGTTATACAACCAACAGTTTTTGTGGTATTTAATGTCGATAGCATGAGCATCACTGTCATCAATACTGTAGCTGTGCTTAGTTTCACACGTAGTTTATCATTTCCTAACAACTCGATTGCTGCACGAAGAGATTCTCCAGCAGAAAAAGTTGTGACACTGTGGAGAGATTGTTTATAGTTTGCACGACCTTCACAGAAAACGCATACATTCTTGTCATACGGAAATGTTTTCGAACGAGTGAGCTTGGATGTCTCTTTGATGTTTTTCGATTGACGACTTCCGGGGTCTTCTACGACCCATTTTGACTGGGCCGGTCAGGAAAGAGTTAATCCTCGCATGACATCCGCCATCAGTCGTGCGAATACGGCAGGAGCGTTTTTTTTACGCCAAAAGGTATCACTACGAACTCCCAGTGCCCCGCTTCCGTTATGATCGCTGTTTTGTGTCGATCTTTGGGGTCGATGTTGATTTGCCAGTATCCACTGTGCAGATCCAGAGTACTGAACATGAATGATCCTCCCAATGAGTCGAGACATTCTCTAATTGAGGGTAGAGCGAATATCTCGGTTCGGGTCACATCATTTAAAGCCCGGAAGTGCGCACAGAAACGAGAACTACCGTCCTTTTTTGGCACTAACAATATAGGGGAAGACCACGGCGACGATGACCTACGAATGACGCCCCTCTCTTCCATTTCTTTAATCTGTCTGTCTACTTCTGACCGTAAAGCGAACGGTGTACGACGGAGCTTAACGGCTACTGGCGGATGATCTCCAGTATTGATTTGAAACTGAATTCTACCAGTCCTCCCAACTTTGGTTTCGTCATTGGCAAAGATATCCCTGTAGTCATCAAGCAGCTTTTCCACCGTCTTTTTCTCCTTCCCTCCAAGGCAACTGTTAGTCAGGTCAACTTTGACTGGTTTGCTTCTTGTGGTGGTGGTAGTGTAACCAGATGCTTCTGATTCTTCTTCAATACGAACGATAGATAGTTGGCCGAGTGTTGTACCACAATAGATCGAGCTTTACTGGTTTCTCGCTATTGTTCATAGCAACCACTGGGAACTGATTCCTGGGTTCTTGTCTAACCACTCCTGATCCAAGCAATATATTAGATTTAGCCAGTTTTGCTTGATAGGGTGTAAAAATGGTGTCTTGAGCAACTGGCTCAAAGTCCACTGACGCAGCTGTAATGAAGCATTGTGAACGCGCTGGTATTACTTGATCTTTAATAAGGTGTACTTTCGTTGGCTGTCTTGGGGTTCCTAGCGTGCGTCTCTCCAGCATCAGTTTATGTCCTCCTAAGTTCTAGGGTCTGGGCGCGCCAATAAACTACCATATGGTCATATTCCTCCAAGACAGGTTTATCGGCAGGTTTATCGCCGCTTTCCCTGCAGTTCTCTTGTCGTCTCATCCTTGCGACGTAGCGTACAGATCAACACGCATGATCCAACAGCTTATTTTTTCACCTTGTTCCATTCTAAATCGTCAAAAGGTTAAGGTAATTTACCTTGCCTTTGCCTTGTCTCTACCTTGCCTTGCATTGCTTTGCTTTGGTTTGGTTTCCTTTCCTTTGGTGCCCATATGTATACATCAACACCATTTACCTTGCCTTCCCCTTCCCTCCCCTTTCTCCCCTTCTCCTTCCCTCCCCTTATCCTTCTCTTTCTCCCCTTTGCCTTCTCCCCTTTCCCTTTCTTCCCTTCCCTTCCCTTAAAAGATAAAATCAAATCAAGATAAAATAGACATGTTGTTACAACCTGGGTTCCCAATTAGGATATTAGCGTATCCAATATAATGTCCAATGGCAATGAGCTTGCCACCCTCCCCGAGACTCGTGGGATTTCGCGTCTTGACTTTCACGTCTGCCACAAAGTGAACTATCTTTACACGCGAGCACTGGCTTCTCACAGACTCAAATTTCCTCCATTATGTAAGAGAACGGATTCCTCTCAAGGGAAAGTCAGAGTGAAAAAGTTTAACTGAGACGTCCCATTTGAACCACCTGACGGTCGCCGCCAAAGCCACTGGCTCCTCGGGAACTGTCGTGAATCATCGTATTCTTTCTCAACTCGGCTTTACCCAAGATGAAATCAAATATTTAGTCAGTGAGACTTGGTTTCTTTATCGTATACGTTCGAGTAAGGAAGACAAATCAACTGTTATTTCGTTAAAAAGTGTTCGAAGTAATAGATCAAACACGAGAAAGAGTGTTTCATCCGATATCCAGTTCCCGAGAAGTAGGTTGAAAAACGAGGCAATAGCCGAGTTTTTTAACCGAATTCGAGGTCACTGGATAGAGATTTGATATTACATCTCGTACGAATCAGTATTTTAAGAGAAATTTGAGGTGGAAATTGTCAAAATCCTATGCTAATTAATACCAGGTATCCAGTTCTCGGTCTCGGTCCTGATTTCATGTGTTTCGGCTCATGAATTATTAATGCTTTGAGATTAAAATATACTAAAGACTGGCGTTACGCTGGAATATCCAGGCGATCTTTGAGAATTTAAATTCCAGTATTTCTTTCAATTTCGATGTAATGATGTTAGGTGTCACGAAGTGTCGCATTGTGCAAAGTTTCAAGTGATTTCGTTGAATAATTTCAAAGATATACTTAATTTTCTAAAAATGTAGAAACACGCGAGATTTTTAAAAACATTAATTCTTACATCGACCGTCCGTTAATTATCTAAATAAAAACTTGAATGTGCTAGCTAGCCAACACAATTACAACTGAAGGTCAATTTTCTACCACTACTGCTAACTTGGGAGTCTTGTTTTAGCGTCTTTTAGAGCAATTCGGAAACTGCTAGTAACTCCACGTCCTTATTCTCCAGGATAAGATCATCTTTTGGCTTCAGCAAAAACATAATGCGCTGAAAGAAAAACAAAAGCTACTTAGCTATACGTAAAGGTACGATATATGCATTCATGAGGTTACCATAACTAGTGAGATGTTCTAACAATTGAGCTACATGGACTAAGATGACAGAGTAAAGGTTACGATAAGTACTGGTTCGTAATGTGACATACGTACTACTTAGGTAGACTAGTGAGATGCTCTAACTATTGAGCTACATGGACTAAGATGACAGAGTAAAGGTTACGATAAGTACAGGTTCGTAATGTGACATACGTACTACTTAGGTAGACTAGTGAGTTGACAGAGTGAAGGTTACGATAAGTACTGGTTCGTAATGTGATATACGTACTACTTAGGTAGACTAGTGAAATGCTCTAACTTTGAGCTACATGGACTAAGAAGTACTGGTTTGTAATGTGACATACGTACTACTTAGGACATGGACTAAGATGGTAGAGCAAAGGTTACGATAAGTACTGGTTCGTAATGTGACATACGTACTACTTAGGTAGACTAGTGAGATGCTCTAACTATTGAGCTACATGGACTAAGATGACAGAGCAAAGGTTACGATAAGTACTGGTTTGTAATGTGACATACGTACTACTTAGGACATGGACTAAGATGGTAGAGCAAAGGTTACGATAAGTGCTGGTTCGTAATGTGACATACGTACTACTTAGGTAGACTAGTGAGATGCTCTAACTATTGAGCTACATGGACTAAGATGACAGAGTAAAGGTTACGATAAGTACTGGTTCGTAATGTGACATACGTACTACTTAGGTAGACTAGTGAGATGTCCTAACTATTGAGCTACATGGACTAAGATGGCAGAGCAAAGGTTACGATAAGTACTCATGGTTCGTAATGTGACATACGTACTACTTAGGTAGACTAGTGAGATGTTCTAACTATTGAGCTACGTGGACTAAGATGACATAGCAAAGGTTATGATAAGTACTGGTTCGTAATGTGACATACGTACTACTTAGGTAGACTAGTGAGATGTTCTAACTATTGAGCTACATGGACTAAGATGGTAGAGCAAAGGTTACGATAAGTACTGGTTCGTAATGTGACATACGTACTACATAGGTAGACTAGTGAGATGTTCTAACTATTGAGCTACATGGACTAAGATGACAGAGCAAAGGTTATGATAAGTACTGGTTCGTAATGTGACATACATGTACGTACTACTTAGGTAGACTAGTGAGATGTTCTAACTATTGAGCTACATGGACTAAGATGGCAGAGCAAAGGTTACGATAAGTACTGGTTCGTAATGTGACATACGTACTACTTAGGTAGACTAGTGAGATGTTCTAACTATTGAGCTACATGGACTCGGATGGCAGAGCGAAGGTTACAAAGTGTAAAATGGCAGGACCATTATAAGGAAGTAAAAAGTCGTTTTGGGTAATCCGTTTGAATCGGACAATATTTGGGCCTTGGCAGACAACGTGAAGCGGTCAATGGCGATGTTTTAATCTGACGAACTACATAAACAGGTTTTTACGAAGGGTATACACGTTTGCGTACTATAACGGCACGTATGTTATCTATTTAGTCTAGGTAATTGCAAATCTGTTTTCAGAATTGAAATCGGTTAAATATTGGCCGAGATAACGTTCAAAATCTACGACGAAACGATTTGGAATTTGTGATCTACAAATACAGGAATAAAACAGGCGGACGAGGGGTTATTGGGGATACGTATTTCTAGTTACATAGCAAAATGAAAAGGCGGTAAACTACCAAGATTTTTAGTGACGAAATACTGACGTTTCGAGCGGAGCCCTTCATCAGAGGAAGACGAGATGAAATAAAATAAATAGGGCTTATACTGTATATATGCCAAAAGGATGTCACAAGCAGAAAGTAGCCAATCAAATGCACAGGAGATAAACAAACTAATAATTAATGAGGTGCGAAAAGTTAAATCATTTGCTATTTTTACAGTCGATCAGCAAACAGACTGAGGGGAGGGAGAAATGACAGGTCCAATATTCAAGGGGATTATGGCGCGATAGTAAAACGGTAAGAAACAAAAACTTGAAAAGGAATGAAAGTGCATGAGCTAATAAAAAAGTTCCAAGCAAACTAAAATAACAAAAAACTTGTAGGAAATTAATTAAAAGAAAAACGTTCGTTAAGACCAAGAGGATGTGTGGTACCAAGTTTAAAAATAAGACGCTTCTCTTGCCGTTTGCGGTTATCGTTACCACCTGAGATGGGAAGGATGGCACAGACTTTCATGTCTGAAACCAAATGGTTAGAGCTGTTGAAATGGCGGGCTACAGGTTTGTCAACATCATTGTTCCTCACGGAACGAAGATGTTCAGCAAACCTGTCTGAAAGGCGTCGCCCAGTTTCACCGATGTAGATTTTAGGCTCCGCTCGAAACGTCAGTATTTCGTCACTAAAAATCTTGGCAGTTTACCACCTTTTCACTTTGCTATATATCCAAAACACTGTCTACGCAGCACTATACTTTTTTATTTCTAGTTATAAGTGTTTTGCTTTTCCTATTGTGAGTTTACCTCTTTCAAGCTGCCTGTCTCTCTTCTGATTCTATAAATGGCATACACGGGAATACAAGACATAGGTAAAGCAGCAAGAAACCAACCCAGCACTTCAGCCCATGTAGGGTACTTGTAATCTTCGTATGTAATGCCTTTCTCTGGGTATTTGATCAGACTGAAGAGAAGAACGCCCTAAAGTATTGACAGACAAAACGTTTCAGATATCATTTGCTTCGAAAAGTGAATGTTTCACTAATTCTACCACTTTGCGACTACGCAGATATAATTTGGGGAGACAGAAACAATACTGTACTAATGAAATCACTCCAAGTTCTAGAAAACAAAGCTGTAAAACTTATTCTGGATGCTCCTTTGTAACTGAAGCTCTGAAAAACACTCAACTGGACACCATTGAAAATCAGACGACAGAAACATCAACTATTTTTAATTTTTAAATGTATTAACAATCTGATAGACTTCGACTTCGAACTAACCAGAAACAGCAATATTCATCACTACAACACAAGGAACAGCAATAATCTACACCTGCCGAAAGCCAAGACAAACTGGGGAAAACAAAAATTAATCTATCAAGCCTCAATAAAATTCAATAACCTGGACATTAAAACAAAAAAACACTGACTCTCTACATAAATTTAAAAAGTTAATCAAGAAACTGTAAACTTCTAAATATGTATTGGCCTTTTCCTAGGGGAGTGGGGGCTGGGTAGAGAGTTGGCGCGTGGGTGTTCTTGGGATCGTTTGGCTGGACAAATGTCACACAAACGGTCCCACGTGCACTTGCGCGCCCGCTTTGTGTCTAGTCTTCCGTTCTTTTGGGATGAAACCAATTGTATTGTATTGTATATAATTGTATTTTGTTTTATTATATTACATGTATGCATGGTATTTATTGCGTAATGCAATGTAATGTAATGTAACGTAACGTAACGTAACGTGACGTAACGTAACGTAACGTAACGTAACGTAATGTAATGTAATGACAGACAGACAGACATATGCCTTCCCAAGCAAGGGAATAGGCTTTGCAGAGCTAGGTTCTACAAAGATCACAGCGCATATAAAAACAAGTTATAAATTCAAGTCTTTAGTCATGTCCCTCCACTTTGCTTTGTCGAGAGTCATTTCGTGCCATTTGTCGACTTCTATGTTTGCTTTATTCAGAGTTTTGTAAAGAGAGCGACCATACGTATATCGAGGTGCCCCTCTGGGTCTCTTTGATCGTACCCACGAAGATAACATCTTAATTCCTTGGTAGCCGTGACCAAGGCATTCGGATAACATGGCCAGCCCAACGCAGTTGTTTGTTTGCAGATGTACCGGTATATGTCGATTGATTTCAATGAAAGTGATGTACATGTAATGCAATGCAATGCAATGCAATGCAATGCAATGCAATGCAATGCAATGCAATGCAATGCAATGCAATGCAATGCAATGTAATGTAATGTAATGTAATGCAATGCAATGCAATGCAATGTAATGTAATGTAATGCAATGCAATGCAATGTAATGTAATGTAATGTAATGTAATGTAATGTAATGTAATGTAATGTAATGTAATCTTGTGAAGTATTGCAGGACCTCGCTGAAAAACACTTCGGTGACGTGGGTATCCTGGATAAATATTATTATTATTATTATGTTTAAAGGGTTTGAGGATTTTACGTAATAGTTCTAACACGAGTAAGCGTTCTTCATATGAATACCAAATTAATTTCCAATCATCCGCTCATCCTTATTTCTGAATTTGACCTGGCAAAGGTGTATAGGTTTCGAATATATAGAAGAATAAACTTACCAAAACCAAGATTAGCGAAAAGTATTTCCAACAAAATATCCACCATAAAGATAATTTTATACCCGTCAAATTCGCTATCGTGTCAGCAAACCTTTTACCTCCTAAAAATATATCATACAGACATATCAAACTTAAAGGACATTGGCAACAAAAATTAAGTTTGTCTAATATGAAAGAACTCGTAAAATGATAGAGTAAAACCTTTTTTAACTTGGTTTTTGAAATACGGTATTTCAGTTTGTTTGATATGTTTCTGACGTCATGTGCACGATAGAGAATTTTCACTCATTAAAAATGTCTTATATCTCAGCGATTGCTAAGTTTACAACGTTCATTATCACGAGGAATTATTATACGCACATTTTCAAGTAAATTTGTGAAACAAACATGGAACTGCTAATATTCTAATGTTTGAAAATTCTCTACCCTGCACCTGACGTCAGAGACCTTTACATATCAAACAAACTGAAATATTTCAAAAACGAAGTAAAATACGGAAAAGTTGTAAAAGGTGTTACTCTATCATTTTACGAGTTCTTTCATATTAGACAAACTTAATGTTGCCAATGTCCTTTAAGGTGGCTCCCTACTGTTTCTTGAAAGGTGGCAAAAATGCAAATTTCAATCTCGAATCTCCCATGGATATTTCGGAAAAGATTTAAACTAAAGCTATGCATAGAATAACTTTCAGGGCATCAAATACTATTAATGGCTAAAGTGTTTCATCTGTTGCTATGACAACAGTGACGTTTTTAAATGGCCGAAAATGAACATTTAATCCAATTTCTTTCGCAAACGAGTCGGTGACCCCCGATTTTTTTTGCATTTAAACATTTCTTTTAGTTTAATTAATAAATAGGCAGATTGAAAAAAATTTCTGTAGATCCAATTATTTTACACAAAAAAAATCATGTTTTTTTAGTTTTTAAAAAAATTGGATCTACAGAATTTTTTTTAAATTTGCCTATTCATTAATTAAACTAAAAGAAATGTTTAATTGCAAAAAAAATCGGGGGTTACCGACTCGTTTGCGAAATAAATTAGATTAAATGTTCATTTTCGGCCATTTTGAAACGTGACTGTTGTCATAGCAACAGATGAAACACTTTAGCCATTAGTTTATTAGATTTTATTTATTAGATTTTTATCACTCTTAGGTGAACGGAATAACCCAACAGGCTAAAAGCCCAATTATAGGGGTTCCGAGGGCCTACGATTTTAGGTCGTTATCCGAGAAGACCTGAAAGTCTTACCATTTGCTGATATTATTGCAAAGGCAGCACTTTCTCCTCAATTATTTTTAAGACCTTGAGTGGAGGTCCGACCCATGAAAGTTGATGCCCTGAAAGTTATTCTATGCATAGCTTTAGTTTCAATCTTTACCGAAATATCCATGGGCCCTTTTCGAGATTGAAATTTGCATTTTTGACACCTTTCAAGAAACAGTAGGGACCTTAAAGGATATTGGAAACAAAAATCACAATTTCAAATTTTTGACTTTATGATTCACAAACAGACTTGCGAAGGCAAGTAAACAAAACTATTCTTGCACAAAACAACAGCATTAATTTTGACGGAAGACATCCTGTCATCCGCCATCTTGTTGTAATACTTTGCCTAATTAACTGGGACGTTGGTGACGTCACACCCGGGGTAAAGCTGATGAAACTACTCTGTGGGTAGCCGAGTTTCCACTGAATGCTTTTTAAAATGGTGCGGTTCGAAAGCGTAGCGTCGGGTTGCCATTAATAGCTCAAAATGCGGACAAACAAACCAAATTTGACTCACAAATGATTGCAAATGAGCTATTTTCTTTTGTTATGGCCGCAAGAATTATGGGTAAAAGCGGACAAACATCGATACTGACGTCATCTCGACGGAGCGTTATTGAAAAAGGAAGACAGACAAAAATCCATTTTCGTTCACCCTGTATACCGGCCAGGCGCGGATTTAGAAGTTAGTCGCATAAATTAGATTTAGAATTTGCAATTCAAAATACCTGTGAATAACAATCCTATTGGATAGGTTTTTGTTCTGAATTATTCTTAAGAAAAGCATAACCAATAGGGTTGTTCATGAAGTGTCTAATTTATGCGACTAACTTCTAAATCCGCGCCTGATACCGGCTATTTATTTCACTCACCGTATGCCCAGCCAACGATCACGAGCTCAAATACAACCACGAAAAGCAAGCACACGCCAGCCGAGAAGGAGTCCAGCAAATTGAAGACATACACACCACCCTATAAAGGAAAAATGTTTATTATTATAGACCAATATATAGACCATATTTCGAACTATATAAATATACAAATCAAAAATCTAAAAAGGCTGGTGTACTGCCGAAATAGCGTGCATGTACACACGTTATATATATAAGTATATTTCTTTCGCAGCCTACGGAACCTATGCAATGCGATGAGAATACGCTTTTTCAAAATCGGTACGTTTTGGCGGGAAAATTTCTGAGTTGAGTTAAATGAAAATAAAAGAGAGCTAATAAAATGTGCTGGAACATCATTATTGCTTTTCTTTAAAGTTTTCAATCGTCTAAGAGCAGAGCAAATAAATGGCTGATGTAAAATGAAGCGAAACATAGGTAAACGGCAGCTTTTGAAGAAGAAAATTTAACCAAAAGCCATATAATAAATACCTTATTAACCTCATTTGTTCGGTCTGTACTGGAAAGTATTTGCCTTGATCAGTTTTATCGCACAAATCTCGCTCCTTCGTCGCTCGGTCTGTACGAAAACTTCAGGCAAAATACTTTCTGGTACAGACCTTATTATATATATATTAATAAGATACGCAAATCTTTTGTGGATAATTGTTGGTGACGGAAAGAGCGGTTTTCTGGAGGTAAGGGCCCCCAGAAAAGCTGGAGAAGCGAAAGTCAGAGTGAGGGTAAGGGCCCTCACTGTTATGGACCTTGCTCTCATGTCCCAGCCGGGCTTCCCCGTGGTGAATTTATGTTACAAAAGAAAAGAAAACAAATAAAAACGTAAGCCCCCCCTAGGCTTCATGGTCGCTGAGATAGAATTCATTCTGTTGCCAGTAGCTGCTAGCGGTCTTTGCTACACCGTTCAAGACGTCGGTAGCGACAGCCAACGACCAAATAGAAACCAGGCTTAAATTCTCTTATTCATATATTATATCCAATACTTATCTAAGTCACACATAAGATAAATTGGCAAAGTGATTATTCTTACCTGGGTCACACAAGCGATGCCAAATAGGAAGAGAGTAAAGCACACCGCTAAAACGACTAGCTCTTTGCGACGACGAAGTTTCTTGGGATATTTCTCAATAATAGCAGATGCTATCACTTCCACTTGCCCAAACTAAAATCATGATACAATATAATTAAAAACTGAACTGTCGGGAAACCTATGGACAACGGTCACAAAATTCAGTGTAGCCCTCCAATTTACCTATCTAGATAATTATTAGAAAGTGTCAAATTTTGTAATTGTGCCGCATTTTTTACTAAATTTCCCTGAATCTCTTACGTTTGCCAGAATTTTCGTGCATCAGGATTGTCGTGAACCGTGGAGTTTTTTTTAACCGTGGAGTTTTTATCTCCAATTCTTCTAGATATCAGACATACTGACATAGTTTGACGCTACTCTGGCTTTAAAAAGTTTTTTGAACGTAACTTAAAAAGTTACTGTCCATGACCCAACGTTTCGACACTCCAGTCTATAGTGTCTTCATCAGGGGTGATCGTTGTAAGATTAGGATCCCTATTTATACCCTCATAGAACCGATGACGTTATCTATGAACAAGATGCAAATAAGCTTCTAGTTATGAACTCAATGAGGCGTGGGGCTATTGATATGCCAAGCCTCCAGACTAAGTCTCTGATGGTACATCGGATTAGTGGTAATAATTTTGGAATTTTGCCACGCAATCAGGGCCGTTGCGAAGGGGGGCGTGGGTGTGACACCCCCCTCCCCCCCCCCCAGCAAAACTAGTGCTGTCGGCAAATAAAGGATTTGTCGGCAAATTAAACTTTTGTAGGGTTTGCTAAATAACCGCTAACCCCCAAACAACTTAGATCCTATAACCCTAACCCGCCACCTAATGAGTTTTCTAACCCTAACCCTCCGCCTTAAGTGTCTTCCTAACCCTCCCACCTCGATTCCCTTGATGATCATTGTAACCTGTTGTACGGTCGGCCACCGGCCATATTCCGCGCAAAACGCGGATATGGCCGTCCACTGATTGCTCTGCATGGACATTTTGGCCGACCATTTGGCCGCAGTAATTTCTCCCTCATTCTCGCAAAATCAAAACATAATCGGTTACACGTGCAAGGGAAGATCTTTTCCCGCTGCCATTGAGCCAGCCTTTTCTAGCGCGCTCTGTTTTGAGTCATTAAGTGCGAAATATCGCTTATTCGCCTGTTTTTAAACTTCGAAGCTAATTTCTCAAACTGTCCGTATAATCTGCAGACTGCATATAACATGCAGATTGGACCGGGGGAATCCTTGAATCCTTTACATGGACGATTTTTGCTGCGATTTTTCTGACCCTGACGTATGGGATATAGTGAATGACTCACTAAAGTATTGAACGTCATATATCTGCATAAATGGTCCAATACATTTGTAAGACAATCCATTCGATCGCATGTGTTAAAAAGAGAAAACTCGCAGCAAAAATATCCTGTGTAAACGGGCCTTTACAATGCGTGAATTGGACAACTTAATTTGAAACCGAATAAATAATTTGTTGAAACAAAATCGGAGAAGTACTTCATTCGACAAAGACAAATTTCAGCGAATATCTCATTCGGCCAAAAAGCCCCGAAGTTGTTCAATTAAAATTAAAAAAATATTTCTCCATTGAATTCAAAAATAATTGGTGTCCGATCATGTCCGACCAAAACCTGGGTTGGTCTGACATAATGTCAGGCCAAGTTTTTAGAATTATATTGCACTCTGCTCACCGGCAATCAGAAGGTTACAGGTTCGATTCCTGTCCGGAAGTCAGAAACAATTTCTGAGAATTTGAGCTTGACGATCCAGCAGTTACTATGGCAACAGTGACTTTTCAAATTCGCGAAAAATTGTACAACTAATTTTTTTAAAAAGTAAAATATCCCCAATTCTCGCGAGCCAAATATTGGTGTTCTGTATGAACAGGTTGTTTATCAGTCTCACAACAAACATAAAAGGTTACCCATACTAACCTGGCTGTCTAGTCCGAGCGTTATGAGCATGAGAAAAAAAAGAACGGACCAGAATTGAGGTAAAGGCAACTTCGATAAGGCTTCTGGGTAAACAATGAACACCAAACCTGGACCTGCGAAATATACACAAAATATCATGAACATATACCACGATTTTGCGACATATATTTATTTATTTATTAGCTTCACCATTGTGCAAAAAAAACACCAAAAAAGAAACCTAACATAGATTACACTATACAGTAATAAAACAATGGCAGGGTGAACGCACCAGCATAGCCAATTACTGCGTAAAAGTATATTTACAAATAATAATAATAAATAATTACTGTTAATTTAATAATAATACAAAACTGTAGCTCAGGATGGCCGCAACACTCCATTTCTACACCCCGCCAAGATTAGTTATGATCCGAATAACTCATCATCAGATGGTAAGGATCGAGATAACCAAAGCCCAACCCAAGCGCAGAAACACACCATTGCCGCCCCCAACTGAAAAGTGATAGTACGAGTAATACTACGAGACGAATTACACTTCAAGCAGATAGTTTTAAAGGATCTAGGATTATCACAGTTATAGGTATCACAGTTATGGTTGATCTGAATAAATTAAGGGTTCCATACGTAAGTTTAGTTCGTCGGCTAAAGTGTTCCATATTCTGGTGGCTCTTATCAAGTATGATATTTTGGAGGTATAGTTGTATTTGCTTTTTATATTGGATGTCTTATATTTCTTATTACAAAAGGGTGATAACCATCGATGGCGTCAACCGTGCCATGTTTCACATAACAAGACCTAGTTATCAAAAGGCATTAGTTACTAGAAATACGTCGCAATAACCACTCGCCAGCCTGTCTCCCTTCGAACAAAATGTTTATATAAATTTTTATATAACAACTAAAGGCGGGGGGTTATGGTTAGGATAAAACTTTAGGCGGAGGGTCAGGGTTAGTATTAGAATCAGGATCAATAAAATTACATTTGGCGCCATAGAATTCAGACATATCCTGAATCGTGGGCTAGATGACATTTCAGGATATGAATCCTAGGTAACGAAGATATGTTGGTTTGACTTCACCTTTTGCCCCCCCCCCGGCCAAAAACTAGAACATCCTCCAGTTATAATTATAAAATAACAAATTAAAAACGCACGCGCTGATTGGCTGAAAGCCGTGTTTCTATAACTCGAAGGAAAACATGGATTTTTCCCGCCATTTTTATAAAATGGACATTAAGACGAACCATTGCTCACAAACAGCTAAAATGTCGATAAATATGTTCTGTGACAGTCAACAAGTTAAGAGCGTTTATGTTCATTTGAGCAGCCGACGACGCTGTTTAGCGTGAGTAAGGAGAATGTATATTTTCATCATTTTAATAAAAGAGTCTTATTACTTATTTGCTCAGTGTTATTTTATAAAAGAAATAGAAAACATCTTTCCGTGTTCCCATACGTTATAGAAACAGTCGTGAAAGGTTGGGAGAACTCGAAATAGCGTGGAAACACTCGCCCCGCGCGGGCTCGTGTTCCCACTGCCATTTCTCGTTCTCCCAAACTTCCACTCGTGTTTCTATAACTCTATGGAAACACGGAAAATGTTTTCTATTTCTTAAATAGAGCTCACTGGGTTTCTTTCGCAACGTGACGACGTCTCGAACCAGTTCTCCTCGGTCCAACTGACTTTGCATTGTGTTTGCGGGTCGTAAATACCTCAGTCATTCGCATATTACAAAAAACTCAATAAGTCAAGAACGAAAATTGATATTGAAGAACTATTAACGTCATTCTTCGTCATTTTAGGTGCCCTTTCAAACAAAACATATATCATTTTAGGGCAACCTCATTCCCAGGGTATTTTGCCTCCACCCTGGGATCGGCTGGTCACATGACACCCAGAATTTCTGGGTGTTTAGATATGATAATGTTTGTGGTCTTTGTTCCATTGCCTTTGTCTACTTTGTTGACCTGAATAATTGAGAAATATTCAATGCTCTTCAGAGTTGTTCATGTCAGCATTCGTCGGCATAAAAGCAGCTAACAAGCTTAATAATCCACCATACATCCATGGTTATCTCTTACAAAAGGTATGAAGAAGCATATAATTATCCAATTTAGCGAAAACTATCACCTCTAATTTGCTGTAAAATTTGAAGACAGCATTCAGATTTAGATGAATAAATTATACTCGGCTCGCATTATAGAATGGACCAGCCGATCCCAGGGCCATTTTCGCCGACCTTCCGCCCTGGAGGCAAAATGCCCTGGGTTACGAGGTTGATTTTAGGGGTTAGGTACACTTTAATGTGCCTATGCAATGAAACATTCAGTTGTAAAATAACTCTTTTATTTGAAAGAACTCTTGAAACTATAAAGACTAACCATTTGCAACTTTTCCATATCTCACTTCACTCTTGAGATATTAAGATTTGTTTAATATGTAAATGATCATACTTATGACATCACAATGCATAATGACTTATTGAAAATGCTTATATATCCTTGAGATTATGTAATGAAATCACTTGAAATACAGGTACATGTGCGTGGATGTATCCAATGACATCAAATATACAAATCATCAAACGATTCCATGTGATAATCGTAAAGATATGCAGAATTTTTCAATAAGTCATGTATGGTGATGTCATAAGTATGATCATTTACATATTAAACAAATCTTAAAGGACATTGGCAACAAAAATTAAGTTTTTCTAATATGAAAGAACTCGTAAAATGATAGAGCAACACCTTTACAACTATTCCATATTTTACTTGGTTTTTGAAATATCTCAGTTTGTTTGATATGTAAATGAGATGGTCTCTGACGTCAGGTGCAGGGTAGAGAATTTTCACACATTAAAAAATGTCTTATATCTCAGTGATTGCTAAGTTTACAACTATTCCATATTTTACTTGGTTTTTGAAATATCTCAGTTTGTTTGATATGTAAATGAGATGGTCTCTGACGTCAGGTGCAGGGTAGAGAATTTTCACACATTAAAAAATGTCTTATATCTCAGTGATTGCTAAGTTTACAACGTTCATTATCATGAGAGGAGTTATTATACGCACATTTTCAAGTACATTTGTGGAACAAACTTGAAGATGTAACTAATATTTTAATGAGTGAAAATTTTCTACCTAGCACCTGACGACAGAGATCATCTCATTTACATATCAAACAAACTGAAATATTTCAAAAACGAAGTAAAATACGGAAAAGTTGTAAAAGGTGTTACTCTATCATGGTTACCACACATGCATTCTATGAGCTGGGAGACACAGGTTCAAATCCTGGATCGGACCATTACTGAGGCCTGAGGGTCTTAAAAATAATTGAGGAGAAATTGCTGCCTTTGCAATAAATACCAGCAAATGGTAAGACTTTCGGGTCTTCTCGGATAACGACCTCAAATCGTAGGCCCTCGGAACACCTATCAATTGGGCTTCTATCTTGTTGGGGTATTCCGTTCACCCAAAAGAGTGATAAATCTACTAAACTAAACTAAATTTTACGATTTCTTTCATATTAGACAAACTTAATTTTTGTTGCCAATGTCCTTTAATATCTCAAGAGTGAAGTGAGATATGAAAAGTTGTAAATGGTTATTCTTTATAGTTGAAGAGTTATTTTACAACTGAATTTTTCATTTCTTTAAATATTAAGAATTGCAAACTATACGACATGACACAAACCTTGTGATGCGACATCAGTTATGGACTTCCCTTGAGACCAAGCCATATTCCCAATCACAGCGAAGATGACAAACCCGGCAAAGATGCTTGTTCCGCAATTGATCAGTGAAATAATTAGAGCATCTCTATATAGTACAAAAAATTCATTGCATTGCACCTAAACTGAACGTTTGCCCTAGGTTTAAAGTGAACCCCACCTGTACCAGGTATTAAAAAACGATGTTGATATGTGTAGGGAGAAATTGTACCCTGGTTCCAGATGTTTTTAGGTTTAAACGAGCAAGGGACTTGGTGGTAATCCGGGTTTAAAATAAAGTCCAAAACGTTTCTGGTGTTTTGAAGGCTTCTTGGAAACGTTTCGTATGGCCAACTGTTTTTATTATTTATTTATTTATTTAGCTTCGCCTCCTAAAAATACATAGAAGAAGCAGGGTCACCACAACAGTTAAACACCAATTACAGTGGGCCCTCACAAAAATAAAATAATAACTAATAACAGCATGTGTTCAGCGAGGCTTCGCGATGTGTTGCACTTTAGGCAGACAGTTTTCCAAGTTCGAGGATCGTCAATATTGTAAAGAGATAATAGAGCATTGTTATAATAGTCTAATAGTGACTTCTTAAATTTTTTAAAGTTTAAATGATCTAGCCTTAAGTGTTCAGGGAGAGAGTTCCAAGTCCTAGTTGTTCTAATAAGAAATGAGCGATTGAAAGTAGTTGTTTTACATTTACGTTGACGGAATGAGATTGATACATGGAAGAAGCAGGGTCACCACAACAGTTAAACACCAATTACAGTGGGCCCTTAGAAAAATAAAATAATAACTAATAACAGCAAGTTATGGGTTCAGTGAGGCTTCGCGATATGTTGCACTTTAGGCAGACAGTTTTCCAAGTTCGAGGATCGTCAACATTATAACAGGATAATAGAGCATTATTATAATAGTCTAATAGTGATTTCTTAAATTTTTTAAAGTTTAAATGATCTAGCCTTAAGTATTCAGGGAGAGAGTTCCAAGTCCTAGTTGTTCTAATAAGAAATGAGCAAAGTAGTTGTTTTACATTTACGTTGACGGAATGAGATTGTATTGACATTCGCGGAGGATCTAGTAAGTCTTAAGGGAACAAGACGTTCGGGTAGGATATCGCTTTATATACTGTAGGTACAATGCCATTGATGGCCTTAAAGAAGAACAGTAAGTCAAGATACTCGTGCCAGTAGGAAAGTGGTTGTAGTTTTGTAGAAACGAGTCTGTCTCTGTACGATTCTTCGCACATAAATGGTAGCTTCAAGATAAATTTTGATGCTCGGCGTTGTATGCGCTCTGTTCGTTTGATAAGTTCGATTGACTATGTTAATTACTTAAAGTGGTTCTCCGCTGAAAAAATCGTCTATCCAATTGTGATTTTATCTAAAATTACTTTCAAAATGAGACAGAATGGCATTCGCGGTTTCTCAATACCTCATCTCGTTCCAGAGATATTCAGGTTTTTTGAAACATGCAAATTAGATATCTATGACGTCATGGCCTCACATAGACTAAATAAAATTCACAAAATGATGCATATTTCTGCAAATAACAGATAGAAAGTGTTGAAACTTTGTACATGTATACCAATGAAGATGGCACACACCACTTAGACTGCGTGGCAGGCGTTACGTTTGGGGGAGCGGGCGGAATTGGGAGCGGGCGGAATTGGGGGCGGGGCGGAAAATGGGAAAGCAAAAGTAACGCCTGCCAAAATCCTATTCATAAAAGCGTACAAACTCCACCAAAAGTATCGGCTAAATTCGCATTGGTTCGTTCGAGTCTTCTGTAAATCATTCGCGTCTTATGTAAATAAACTGTCAAACTTGCCCAACACACCAATGGAATGAGGTAGCGTTGGATTTTCCCTATGAAATTAACCTTAAGCCCGAACAGCGTGACTTACTTATAAATGGTCGTGATGTCGTTCCGCTCCCCCAAACGTAACGCCTGCCACGCAGGCTACACACCACTGTGCATACTATGTTGTTGTCATGGAGACCACTTGGTGTCAGACCACTCTATCGAACAGGGCTTTCCCTAAGACCCGGCTCCTGCCCCGGCGGGTACTGTAAGCAAATCGCCAGCCATATTTTCTCGATGTTCAAGTAAAATCGTCTCTACATGTTTGTTTTTATGAAAAGCTGGTAAAATTCCATCATTAGTATAATTCCTACAGTGAATGCGAGGGGACAGGCCGTCGATAATATAGTTGAATTTGCTACCTATGAATTATTTCTCCAAAAACTGAAAATTGTATTCCAAAGATCCATATTTTGTAGGAGTAGTATAGACTGCACCGCCTTGCCCTTCATGGATCACAAAATATCCATTCGGCGCCCATGTCTGACATCGACGGGTACTTCATTGGGACAGTCACCCACTTCCAAACTAAGCGAAAGCCCTGATCGAACAATGTTTACTCATAGTTAATATAGAAGAGATGGTTTGGAAACTCGGGCTAAGTCTTTGTTCTAGGTTATTGTTCACGTTTATGCAAACTTGTGCACGGTCAGTACAAAATAATTTTAGTATAATGAAGGAATCATCCAAAGCAGCATTTGAGTTGAATCGCTCAACCATGTTATTTAAATATTAATAAGCAAAAAACAAAAGGTTTGTGCACGGTCAGGACCATTTTAACCTAAAATCACAGCTCATTATAGACGCTTTGAAGTTCTCCGACTTTCCTAACCATTCCCATCTATTAACTATGGTTTACTGCAGTGCATAGATACACACATAGACATTGTATTTCTGACGTCGAAATCATCTTATTCTTTAAACACGGAGTGCTTGCATATATTGGCGGTGAGATGCTCACCGTGCCAATCATAATTAGTTCAATTACTGTGATTGGTCAGGAAACAGAGAGAAATGAGAAGTAATCAAAACAACAAAATCTCCATTGTTTCGAGACTCCATTGTTTGAATTGATTTTTGAAATTTCAAAGACTCCATTGTTTCGAGGGGGAGGGGCTTCCCCTTTTATGCGAGCACTCCGTGTTTAAGAAAGAGACAGAAATTAAGATTTTAGTTTTTAAATAAAATACTCCTGTATCCCAGTGGTCGCCTTGGCAACAATATCACTGACACAGTGGTGTGTTTTCTATTCTACCGCTGAAATTGGACGTTTTTACGAGCCCGTAAATGGATTTCGCCAAGCTATATTTACGGTAGTCTCTTAGAACTCAACAAAATGCTAACTAACTATACAGAAATGGCAAATTAATTTTTATCAAACTCGACCGGATAACGCCTATATATTGTTATAAAATAACAAATTAAAAACGCACGCGCTGATTGGCTGAAAGCCGTGTTTCTATAACTCGATGGAAAACATGGATTTTTCCCGCCATTTTTATAAAATGGACTGTAAGACGAACCTTTGCTCACAAACAGCTAAAATGTTGATAAATATGTTAAAACGAGAATATTGGACGCTTTTCTTCACAGTTAAGAGCGTTTATGTTCATTTGAGCAGCCGACGACGCTGTCTAGCGTGAGTAAGGAGAATGTATATTTTCATCACTTTAATAAAAGAGTCTAATTATTACTTATATCCTCAGTGTTATTTTATAAAAGAAATAGAAAACATCTTTCCGTGTTCCCATACGTTATACACTCGTGAAAGTTTGGGAGAACTCGAAATAGCGTGGAAACGCTCGCCCTGCAGGCTCGTGTTCCCACTGCCATTTCTCGTTCTCCCAAACTTCCACTCGTTTTTCTATAGCTCTATGGAAACACGGAAAATGTTTTCTATTTCTTATATTAATTAACTATTACCTGTACAACGTCGGATTATGTTTGTCGTTGTAACTTGAAAATCCCAGCAATGCACCAAGTCCAATTGCTAAAGAGTACATGATTTGTGAGGCGGCATCTATCCACACCTACAACGTCAAAACATAATGGTAGGGGAACTTATTTTATAAAATAACATGTACACAACAAGCAATTTGATTGGTCAATACCCGTGCAGGATGAGAGTATCATGCACGGGAATTTACAGCAATTTTAAGTGGCGTTTTCCATCTCATTCCCTTTATCATGATAAGTTAAAACAAAACTCTCAAAAAAAACCAGAATATAGTTTTTGTATTGTGAGAAAACTATCACCGAGAAAACTGATCGTCGGATCCATTTTGTGTTCAATAGTGAAGTAAAACAAAACAACGAGGTTTGAAAAGGGCATGTTTTGAAAGCAACAAACTCGCGAGAATAATATACTGTTTAAATACCTTCTATTTTCTTGACTGATGAACTCACTGGGAAAAGAACAATATTTATCTATACGAAGTAAAATACCCAACAGCTCTCGACTTAAAATCCAAAATCTTCCAGTGAAATTGTGAAAAAGACAGAGAAGACCTTTCAAGAGCGGCAGTTGCTGCCCATAATATCTGTCTGTTCGCTTTGAAACAACAAGCCAAACCCTGAGACGGCTGATTCCAGTTATGATTAAGCTTTTGCCTAAAACTTGTCAGTATTTTTGATATTCAAAGTCGAGTTTTTTATCCATATTCTTCTCTTTGTTGTCGGATTTGTCGGCAAAACCACAGGCAAAACAAATTTCAGCTTTCCGGCCTGCTCGACTGCTGTTGGAGACGAATTATGATTGGTAGACTGTAGTTGATACTTCTTGGGAGAATTGGTATTCTAATCATATTATTTTTGGATAAAATTCGTTATTTCTCTGTCGTTGTTTTATAAAATAAATACCAAATGGTTTTCCGTGCAGGATACTGTGATCCAAACACTTGGGATGTTGCTCGACTTCCGAAAAGCTAAAAAACACTCGCCTATCGGCTCGTGTTTTTTTACGCTTTTCGAAAGTCTCGCAACATCCCGCGTGTTTGGATCACAGTATCCTGCACGGAAAACATTTGGTATTCCTTTAAGGAAACTTAACGAAACCGTAAACAAACTACTATTTTTATTTAGCCTTATTTCTCTTTTTCATATAATCAGTCCACTTTCCTAGCTCAACTTAAAACATGTTTATAATGAAGATGTAACCCGGAGTAATTCCTTTTATAAAAAGTACTGCATACCTTGAAGTCCCGAAGACGTTCAAAGTCTGGCTTAACAAAATAAAGAATACCATCTTTTGCTCCTTCCAACGTCACCCCACGGAAGAAGAGGATGATGAGGATGACATAAGGAGCTACAGCTGTCACGTAAACAACCTGAAAAGAGAAATGAGGATGGAGTAAGGAGCTACAGCTGTCACGTAAACAACCTGAAAAGGGAAATGAGGATGACATAAGGAGCTACAGCTGTCACGTAAACAACCTGAAAAGAGAAATGAGGATGGCATAAGGAGCTACAGCTGTCACGTAAACAACCTGAAAAGGGAAATGAGGATGGTATAATGAGCTACAGGCTACAGCTGTATAATTCTGGCACTTCTATTATGAAGTTTCTGTAAACGATCTGAAAGAGTTGTGGAGATCGAGTCCCAAATCTCACCACAATAATCAAAATGAGGTTGAACTAGTCCATAGATTAGATTAGATGACTCCGTGGGACCTTTTCCGAAGATGACACCCAATACGTCACTGTCAGCTTCGTTAAGTGCGCAAGATACACGCGAGAATTCTTACCTTTCCAGTTGTGCGTATTCCTTTCCAAATGCAAAAATACACCATCACCCAAGCAAGGACCAGACAACCAAATAATTTCCAGTTCATACTACCAGGATTTTCTATACCATCCGTAATCCCCAATACATTGTTTCTGTAGAGAATAAATAAACAAAATACAGTAGCAATGATCTTATCCTTTTATCAAAAGTCCAAGGCGACAAGCAAATACATTGCCCTGACGAGCAAATACATTGCCCTAACGAGCAAATACACTGCCCTAACGAGCAAATACATTACCCTGACGAACAAATAGATTGCCCTGACAAGCAAATACATTGCCCTGACGAGCAAATACATTGCCCTGACGAGCAAATACATTGCCCTGACGAGCAAATACATTACCCTGACGAGCAAATACATTGCCCTGACAAGCAAATACATTGCCCTAACGAGCAAATACATTGCCCTGACGAGCAAATACATTGCCCTGATGAGCAAATACATTGCCCTGACGAGCAAATACATTGCCCTAACGAGCAAATACATTGCCCTAACGAGCAAATACATTGCCCCAAATGACCCTTAACCCTAACTCCCAACCCCTAAACCAAACCCCTAACCCATTGCCCCCTAAACCCGTAATTGCCCCCGCTAAACCCATTGCCCCCTAAACGCATTGCCCTCTAAACCATTGCCCCCTAAACCATTGCCCCCTAAACCTTAACCCCTAAACCCATTGCCCCCTAAACCCATTGCCCCCTAACTCGTAAACCCTAAACCAAACCCCTAACCTCCTAATACCTAAGCCGGAAGCCCCCTAAACCACTAAACCCCTAAACCCTAACGCATAACTCGCAAGCCCTAAACCACACCCCTAACCCCGTAAACAAACCCCTAACACCTAAACCCATTTCCCCCAACCCCATTTCCCCCAACCCCATTTCCCCCAACCCCTAAACCCATAACCCCTACTGAGGGTCCTAAGTTGTATAAACGTATAGACTAATGCAGGACAAAACCCTTGTGGGATGCGCAGAAAGTTAGTGCTATGGATTTTGCTCAAGGCAATGTCTAGCCTCCTCCGCTGGCAACTCTGTGACTCTTCTTTTCCCCCGAGTCAAATAGCTTCCAACGCTGTTTTGGTCATTTTTGGCCGAGCCAGAGAAATGCTCCAGGGGAGAGGGTCGCTCTACTTCCCTGCAATCCCAGCCAAAACATTGCTCGCACAGCCTTGGAAGCCGATTTGAGTCGGAAAAAAGAAGCCACAGCTAGGCAATGTTAATAAATAATTTCCCATTGCGACCAGGTGATAAATGAGACATAGTTTGGCGCTACTTTGGCTTTAAAACGTTTTTTGAACGTAACTTTGAAAGTTACTGTCGACTCCAATCTAGTGTCTTCATCAAGGGTGACCATAGAACCGATGATGACGTTATTTATTAACAAGATGTAAACAAGCTTCTGGTAATAAACAACCGTCATCGCGATTCAACGGGGGCGTGAGCGCTATTAATATGCCAAGCCTCCAGACAACGTCTCGCAATATATTTGCGCTTCCCTATATGACCTTATATGGAATACAAAAGCCCATATGGAATCTCCTAGAGAGACTAGACTGCACTTATACGCGTGCGAATCGCACGTGCGTTTAAAATTATCAATTACAGTATGGCACAGAAATATTAACCTAATTTTTATATTTCCTACACATCTGAAAGTATTTTCTTGTTATTATTTTCTCTTTTGTTCTGAATTTTTGTAAACAAATAATTTTGTAGTTGACCCAATAAAGTTTATTAAAAAAAAAAAAATTTAATTAAAAAAAAAAAATAAATAAAAATAAACTTTTGAAAACTTGCGTCCTGGGTTTCAATTAACAGTGTGCAATGTGCAATTTGCATATTGTTTTGGCCCAAATAGTAAAAGTTTCACATCACTTTTCAAAACGACGTGCAGAAAAATAATCTCAGTGTTGAACACAAACCAATAGTTCTGACAAACTATAAGTTAACAGTCCTATTTCCTAAAGGTGGAAAAATTGTGTGTATTTCCCGCAGCCATGCAAAAATTGCTATTAAAATTGTAAAGAAAAGCCATTAAATCGATTGACAATTGTCGTCGACGCCATTTTTTGCGTGTCTGCTCTAAAGTGCCCTGGGAACGAATCACTTTCCCCCACAGGCCCGTGCAATTTCCAGGAGCTGCCCGCACAAAATGGCGGCCGTAATTTGATCTCTGTCGCGCATTTTAGTGATTTTAATAACTTTCCAAGTAACTGAAAGTATCACACGCCTAGCCTAGAATTCCTTTAGGCATTCAATTTCTTGCACACCATTATTTTTCTTATATTGAGAGGGACCGCCTGGACGTCATGTTTTTGGGGGGAAAATGCACATCGTTTTTACTCAACTAATTCGAACCCTGCTTGTGTTAGGTTGTTAGATCTTCGGCCGTTACGAGACCTTACGTTACGCTGTGAAACTCGCGTTACGTTACGACAC
Source organism: Chrysogorgia sp. JL179-B06 (assembly GCA_035772405.1). NCBI lineage: Eukaryota > Metazoa > Cnidaria > Anthozoa > Scleralcyonacea > Chrysogorgiidae > Chrysogorgia > Chrysogorgia sp. JL179-B06. The sequence goes on along the minus strand of JAYKKM010000506.1, from coordinate 126,045 downwards.
CTTCCATTACATTGTGAGATCTGTCATTACGTTGTAAAACCTTACGTTACGTTGTGAGATGCGACATATTATTGAAACTTTCACACATTTTCACAATTGCAATGTGAATGAACAATTGAACATGGCTTTTCACGCGTACGATAACCGGCACGCACAGTTGGGTTCATGCGTGTCAAATGAAAAGGAAGTATATACTTCATGGTAACACTTGACCGGGTTTCCATCTGTTTTTTATACCCTAATCCTAACCGTAACCCTAACCCTAACCGTAACCCTAACCCTAATCCTAACCCTAACCCTAATCGTAAAATATGGTGGGAGACTATACGTATTGTTACCATGAAGTATATCTCGAAAAGGACTGCAGCCTGCAGCCTGAAATCAGAGAGTTGGGCGTTCAAGACGTACGTGTAAAATTCTTTACTTGATGAGACGCCAGTGGCATTCACGTTTGACTGGTTGTACACAAAACAATTCTTGTTCCATTCATGATTACATCCTACCCACGGTAACTCAGATTTAAATGAATGAAAGAAGTAATAGCAAGACCAAGCAAGGATCACGTTGTAATAAATGGACACCAAAAAGGCAATGACCATATTTGCATAACCAACACCTAGTTAGACAGAAAAAGTAATGGAAAGTATTTATAATAATTATAGACATGCATGGGTTGCGATTTTAAATTTTAGAATGAATGTCGTTGCAGTTTTTGACGTGTCTTGGTGCTTTGGTATTTGCTTTGTGGTTTGCACCTTACCTGTTATGTGGCGTTGTGTTGCATTGTTGTCAGGTTCTTCTGTGTTGTGCTGTATTGTGTTGCATATTATTGTGTTGTGTTTAGTGGCATTGTGTTGTTTTGCGTTTAGTGGCGTTGTGTTGCATTGTATTTTGTTGCATTTAGTGGCATTGTGTTGCATTGTTGTGTTGTATTGTTGTGTTGTATACATGTATTGTGTTGCATTGCATTGTATTATGCATATTGTATTGGATTGTTATGTGTTGCATTGTGTTGCACTGTATTGTATTGTATTGTATTGTATTGTATTGTATTGTATTGTATTGTATTGTATTGTATTGTGTTGTGTTTAGTGGCTTTGTGTTCTGTTGCGTTTAGTTGTGTTGCATTGTTGTGTTGTGTTGTGTTGCATTATTGTGTTGTGTTGCATTGCATTATTGTTGTTGTATTGTTGTGTTGTGTTGTGTTGTGTTGTATTGTTGTGTTGCATTGCATTGTTGTGTTGCATTGTTGTGTTGCATTGTTGTGTTGCATTGTTGTGTTGTATTGTTGTGTTGCATTGTTGTGTTGCATCGTTGTGTTGTATTGTTGTGTTGTATTGTTGTCATGTTGTATTGTTGTGTTGTATTGTTGTGTTGTGTTGTGTTGCATTGCATTGTTGCATTGTTGTGTTGCATTGTTGTGTTGTATTGTTGTGTTGTATTGTTGTGTTGTATTGTTGTGTTGTATTGTTGTGTTGCATTGTTGTGTTGTATTGTTGTGTTGTATTGTTGTATTGTTGTGTTGTATTGTTGTGTTGTATTGTTGTGTTGAATTGTTGTGTTGTATTGTTGTGTTGTTGTGTTGTGTTGCATTGTGTTGTGTTGCATTTTGTAGCACCAGATTTCTACATTGTTGTATCGCATTAGTATCGATGTTGTGTGCATATACTAAGTATAGACAACATACCTCCAAGGAGAGGACACAGTCTTTTCCAAGCATTCACAGCATTCGTCTGCATCACTTGACCAACACTCAATTCCATCAGAAAGGTAGGCACACCAGCAAGGAGCAAACACAGAAGATACGGAATAAGAAATGCGCCTAAACCAAGAGAAGAATATAACAGATGTGTCAATGTAATAGAAGGCACGTGTCAATCTCGTTCCAGGGCTTTTAGAATTCAACCTCAGAAATACAATGTCTATATGTGTGCATGAATCTTCAAATCTATGCACTGCAGTAAACATTACATTGTTTGATAGAGCAGGGGCAACTGTCCCCCTGAAAAAAAACAAGATATGTTTTTTTATAAGGTTGACTATCAATTTATCATGAGTACAGTAAAAACCCGCGAGTAAGAACCTAGTTTTTAAGAACCTGTTAGGCTAAAATTTGCCAGTTATACCCCCTCTACACAAGAACCTGTTTAGCCTAAAATTTGAAACAGGTTCTTATTTTCTAAAATCTATATAAAAAGATGTGTACACTTGGGTGAATAAGATACAGATCAACATTTTTGGAGACACAGGTGCCTTATTACTCCAATTTAATACAATGTAAATGCCAATGTTGAAAATCAAATAGAATTGTTATTGTTGTAATTACACATAAATACTGTAAGTAACTGTATATATATTGTTTATACAGTATCTCCATGGCTACACATCAGCATATGGAAGAGTCTGTTATTTTCATGAATTTCTTTATAAATACTTACATAGTATGCAGATGTTATATTATACGAATACAGGCTGAATATCACTAAATTCTATTAGCTACAATGTATTTTTTTCTTTAGAAAGTAAGAACCTATTTAAGAACCTAAATAGCCTCAATTTGTGCTAAGTACCATTTATATAAGAACCTGTTTAGGCTAACTTGGGAAAACGCAGGTTCTTAATCGCGGGTTTTTACTGTATTCAGACAATTATTTAGTTCGAGTGCTGAAATGTGATGTAAACATAAATAATTCGTCTTGAAAATTTCAAATTGAAATGCATATTTTACAGCGCGCGCGGTAGAACATTGCGTACGTGTGGCAGCACATGCAACATCGTAAACTAGACTTTGGTACAAGCCACCAAATTAAACTGCAGACTCCATTATGGAGCCTAGTGCAAAAAGATTCTGTCAAGCATCTTTAAAAAAAAGATTCCGTGCGGTATAAATAACCGCGTCTGCATGGTTTTGTGATTCAGTGGCTGAAATAGGATGACTCCAGAATATACACGAATCTAAACATCACTATCCATACCAGGATAAGGATACTCCATAGCAGTGCATAGCACACGCGAGACATGTTTTGACATTATAAACTTACAAGACGTCTTTACTAGATAGGAGTAGAGAACATACCAGACACATGGCGTTCTGTCTCGTTGGTGTAGGGCAACAAAATAAACAATCACCTCACATGCATTTGGTTGCAACTGTTAGCGCATGGGAATACATGAAACTTAATTTCGTTAAAGAGCCACTACGATCAAATTTTTACCTATCGATATTTTTACGTATTTATAAAGCAGAGCTGCTAAATATTACTTGGTCGAAACCGTTTTGCGATTCGACGATGGCAAGTATTATTTTTCTTACTCCGAATCTAGAGTTGTTATGTCCGCCATTAATCGTTCATGTTCCTGACCAGCGTAACGAAGTGACGTCAGATTCTCAACGCGAAGACTCCACGTGGCTAATTCTTCAAGTAAATCAAGGTCGTTTTTTCAAATTCTTCGTCTGAAAGGCTGGACATTTCATCTACTTCTCGAAAAAACAGAAAACAAATAACCTCGACCGAAATTCAGGCGTAGCATTGAGAATCTGACGTCACAAACAATATTACCTTTTGAAATTGCGGGCTCACTTGGAACACGTTTTTAGTAATGGTGGCCTAAATAATAGTGATTTCAGAGCTCAAAATACTTACTTCAAAATACCATTTTTTAGTTTTTTTTTTACATCGATGATCACTTTCGACCCTGAAATACTATTCTATGCTAAAGAAAATCTAAAACACGGGGGTGAATTTTCATCGTAGTGGTACTTTAACAATGGACTTGTTTATCTTAAAAAAAGTCTAAATATTACCAGACCTTACGGATACATTTTTTAAGAATGTTCCTTGCAGAAATCGCCGGAAATGCACTCCTGCAGATTTCAAAATTCAAATATTTTCTGGGGGACCAGACCCCCTAGAGAGGTTCGCGGCATGGGAAGCCATCTGATTGGCTATCAAGGTCCCAAAAAGTGATCCCAAAAAACATTTCTGCGTTGCGTCATGCGTTAAGCATGCATAGGCCTACCAACAAACAGTGGGCCTGCCAACAAACAATAGGCTTACCAACAAATAATGGTCTATTGTTCGTTGGTGCATGTTATGACACCAACTCACACTTCTAGTCATAATTCATAATTTCTATATAACGTCTAACTGGCATTTTTCAAAAATATGAATATCTCTGGAACGAGATGAGGTATTGAGAAACCAAATGAGGTATTGAGAAACCACCTGGCTCATTTTCAAAATACTTTTAAATAAAATTAGATAGACAATTTTTCATCGGGATCAGTGCTATACACCCACCTCCACCGTTCTTGAAGCACATGTAAGGAAACCTCCAGAAATTCCCATAGCCCACTGCAAATCCAATACAGACCAAGATAAACTCGATTTTCCTGCTCCATCGCTCACGACCGTCATCTACTTTGACGTCCATCACTTCACTTGATCTGTTTTTAGAAAGAGATAATTCACTGAGGGGCTGTTTATATGGGGGACGGGACAAGTAAGTTGTACGGGCATTTTACTATAACAAGACTCCTGCCAAATTGCACAAAGTAATCGCATTAAACAAAGCTACAAACCACAGGATCATGGCAAAAGATGTAGTATCATTTGCTCAGCGAAGTATCAGATATCACCTCAGCATGGTGTAATCTTACGAAAACACGCAAAAATCATACAAAATTTTCATCAATTCCTTCGTTTCTCGCTTTGTTTTCAACATTGTTTAGATGTACGCACAGATCTACACTCTTTGAACATTTCTCTTTCGTGTGGGTAATATAATAGTTGGAATGGGTACAAAAAATCCATGTAAAACAGTCATTGAAGTTGAGACTATACTAAATTCCGTATATAATATAATATATGCGAGTCAGCGACTCGTTTGTACAGTGACTATACTCAATGTAGTCATGCCATAGTCAATCGAGATATGGTCTGGAAACTCGGCAAACTTCAAAGCGACTATAATGAGCTACGTTTTGAGCGATTAAACCCAAACGATTATATTGGATGATTGCTTCATTATACTAAAATACAATAGGTTCAGTGACCGTGCACCGTGCACAAAATTGCATAAAGACGAACAAAAAGATAGAACAAAGACTTTAGCTGAGTTTCCAGACCATATCTCGATTGACTATGGTCATGCGTAATGAATAAATGTACGCGCAGATATTATGAAAGCCTGGAAACTTGTGATCATTTTGAATTTTGGCGCAAACTTGAGTAGGTAACTTGGCTCGCGTACAAATAGTGAAGTGCACTATAATCGGGATGTCGGCGTTTGTATCGAATTGGATATGGCTCGGATTTCTGTTAGTTTATATGTTGTCATTTGCTGAAGCAACTAATGATGATAGCTATGAGAATATAAACGAGAAGAAAAGCCATGAAAATTGCTGATCAACAAATCCTTCGTTCAAGTTAGTATTTTTTATTCGATAATTTGTTTGCTAAAATATTTTTGTCTGGCTTGAAGTAGTTGTACTATACTGCATGTAAGCTGAACTTTACAAACCATGTGATTTATTCAAAGACACTCGGAAAAAACATCAGGCTCAATCTGCAAACAGTTACAAATTATTTATAACTAGGAGTTCTTATCAGAAGTGAAATGCTGCCTCGCGACTGACACAGGGGCAGTGGGTACGAAGTTGCCTGTAGAAGTGTTCAGGATTAGGCCAGCAGAATGATACTAGAAATTTTCTATAGCATGGAGGATCAAATAAATAGAATGTAGAATATAAACCAATAAAGGCGATCATATAGCTTAGCCTTTGTAATATTAAAATAACATACGGTAATCATATGGCGCGTTTATAATGTCAAAATTCAATGTGACCATTTGAACGCCATTGCAAGCCTCGCGACTATAAATTTTCCATTCAAGCGACACGTTTGCCAAATCGAACTTCACGTTTGTAATATTTGCGGCTGACTCATCTAGCGGTCGTCGGTCGAGCGGTCATATTTCAAATCGAACTAACGAACGGGAAATGCCGGATCACCGTTGTCAAAAACATTGATGTTAACCTTCAATTTAGACGCTGTGTTTTCATAATTCGTTACAGCATAATTTTATGTTTATAAACCAATCTTCATTCACCATTTGCTGGTCCACATGTGTCGAATGCACTTACATATATTAATCCTTGATTACTCCTAGTAAAGTACTGAAGCCGTCGATTAAGGACGATACAAATAAGAAACATACAGCGATTGCGTTTGTTATCGAAATATCGGGTAATCGGAATTCCAGTCCCCTCTCGGAATCATCATTTTGATGTATGGTTTCTAAAACATGAATGACGAATTTTTTTCAAAATGATGACTATATAATATTATAACTAAAAAATCGTCGAAAAGGCTCAAAAACTTAGCATAAAGACATTGTATATATCAGATTTCTCTTAAGCTAGAACTGTCTAAGTGTAAGGAAGTTGTTTATCGTATAATTACTTATATTTTTACGTCCGTTTTGATCGTTAGTGTGTTTTTGAAAGCTGTCAAGCGTGAAGAAAACATCGAGCATTGGATTTACAAATTATATCTAATACAGTTCAAACTGCATCTGTTTAAAACAACTCAATTGGATATTCAGTTCAAGCCTGGAATTATACTAAAACAATTGGTCACCTCAGTCTCGGTGATTATCGTTATATTTACCGATAATATTCACCGATAATCACCTCGATTTCAGTGACTAATTGTTAAATAGGCGTTCGTTGCCAATCCGCATAATTTTGTTGGTCAGGTACGAAAGCTCCGATTTCTCTAGCCAGGATTTTTCAACAACTATCAAACTGCAAATTCTTAACATTGTATTATTAATATTAAAAGACCATGCTCATAGTTTTTCGTTTTTTGTACCTGTTGTCTGTTGAGTTTTCTAGCAATTTTTAAATACAGTTTTTGAAGTCCAGTCTTTTAATTGGCGATAATCTTAAGCACCAACGAGAAGATTAAGCAGCCACGGGCTGACAGGACAATCAGCATGTTGGTCCAAAAACGTTTTAAAGATATTCACAACGATTTTTCAGTTTTCAAAACGAGCTTCGTTTCAACAATTGATGTGACGTCACTAATCGTATGATGCGAGCGACTGCACATGCGCGGACCGGTCCGAAAGAAGACTGGATCGAGCAACTATTGTTCAGAAAATGAAGCTGGAATAGACGAGTTTCAGGGTCATGCGCAGTAGCAATTTTATTTCAAATTTTCATATGAGGTAAAAACAACTGTTTTAGCTAGAAAGATCATATTAAAAATAGTAAAAGTGCAAAGTTTGAAACTAATCGGGCAAATAGTGCGAAAGCTACACACTTTGGAAGTTTTGCTCTTCACTATGGATTTAATAGCGATTTTGGCTTGGCGTGCAACGCTCGCCCGCCAAGCCAAAATCCTTATTAAATCACTAATAAATCCCTTTTGAAATGGCCAACTTTCTGCTTGTGTAACTTCTTCCTTTTTTACACAATTCCTTTCAAACTTTGCACTTCTACTATTTTCAATATGCTCTTTCCAGCTGAAACAGTTGTTTTTACCTATGATGAAAATTTGAATATTTGTTGCTACTGCGCATGATCGTGAAAATCGTCTATTAGTCCAACCCAGTGAACTCTATAAAGTTCACTGGTCCAACCTCGTCCCAAGGACTTCACCCCGCGGCCGCCTACTTGCCCGGGGACGAGGTTGGAATTAGTTCGCCATTACTAAGGGACCAACTGAGGATCCTATGAGGTTTTTTGTTGGATTATGTGCTCTTACCATCGACAAAATAAAATAATTTTACTATAAAGAGGACCAGAAGACATTTTTCAAATTACTGGGTAAAACGATTCATGACCTACCTACAGATTTACTGCGACTTTGGTCTCTTAGTAATGGCCGCCATTGGCTCTAATTATCCAGTGAGAGAAGCCTAATATGAGACGTCAAATTAGGTTCAAGATTTTATGCATTTAATGTTAACAAAGAAACTATATTGGCCAGACACTAAACCTATTTCGCGAGCGTCACAGTTTGATTTGCTTGCAAACTCGGAGCTTCTAATGATCTATCGTCAATTTACATTATGCAAATATGCAGGCTTCAAAATCAGCTCATCAGATACAATAGAAAGCTCAATCCAGTCCTATTTTTGAGATCACTGGACTGTCCCTTTTAATTTGGTCTGGGGCCGAAGAGAAAATGGTTGGGTAACTGAAAATTCTAAGACCTAAATGGTTGGGTAAAGAATCACTTCTCTGAAGGGTTGGGTAGCAAAATTTTCATGACTATTTACATAAAACTAGCTAGGAGTTCTTATCAGAAGTGAAATGCTGCCTCGGAACATACACAGGAGCATTGGGTGTATTAGAAGGGTATTCCCGTTCGTTTGTTTGATTTGAAATATGACCGCTTGACTGCCAGATAAGTCGTTCAATTGATAAATATTAAAACGTGAAGTTCCATTTGGCAAAAGTGTCGCGTGAATGGAAAATTTATAACTTCGCGAGGCTTGCTCGTTTCGAGTACGGTTGTGGTTTAGATTGTTATCAAGTGGAACACGGCAACAAACGACAGCTAGCGTCTGAATTCAAGGAGACATTATAACCTCAATGTTTTTGACAACGGTGGCATCGCGCATGATTTCCGCTTGAATGGAAAATTTATAACTTCGCGAGGCTTGCTCTTTCGAGTAAATGTTCTTCGAATTAGATGTATGGCGTTTAAATGGTCACATTCAATTTTGACATTATAAACGCGCCATAAAATACAACTAGAAGTTCAGCACTAAAGCAGAACACGTTGCCGTTGCCGAGTTCCGAACATTTGATTCGGATACTTTCCGCATCCGGCGATTAAACGAACATCTACGAGTTACGTCACAAAACGTCATAAAACTGTGACAAATATCTCGACAGAGGACAATTTACACAAATCGAGATTTCGTTGACTATACATACAGAACGTGTGCAAATATTAAAGTGAATATGAAATGTTTTTATGATTGTATTTGAACGCCGAAATTAATGAAAAATGGCTTTTACATACCTTTTATATCTTATTACGTTCTTGAGTTTAACGCTTTATGTAGTTTGAACTATGACGTCACAAGTGTGACACAGGATGACCTCGTACCCAGGGTCTTCTCAGTGTCCGGGGAGGGAGCGCCCGGGATGGGAGGGGAATGGAGCGAGGGAAGAGAAGTAAAGGCTGGTCCATTGAACTATATATAGACTGGAACGATAACTAGGGCCTGGCACTAGAAGCCAACCATGGGTGCAGCCATGAACTCCATCCAGTCCTTTTTTAGGCAAAATGGCCGATCCGGTACGACGAGAAAATCGCCAATTTTTATGTGTTTTAATTTAGAAAATAATTATTATTAAAACTTAATAACATCCCACAGATAGATAAGTTTCTTGTTATGGATTTATAATTGCTTAAACTTGTCTGAAAAATGAAATATTTGACAAAACATTGCGAAATTTGAGTTCAATAAATGCGCGGTCATTTGGGTTTTCTATACATTTTTTGCACTTTTCTGAATATTTGATATTTTTCGACCAGAGATTAATCAAGTTGATACAAAAAACTAGCTATTCATTTCGTTTTTAGCCTGGCACCACACACAAATAGTGTTTAAACGTACAATTTACGATGAAAAATTACAACTTGTTATGTTTCTGAAATTTGGATATCCTCCCCAGTCCTTTTTGGTCAGCAGAGTGATATATTTTTTGCGAAAATACTGAAAAATTCAGGAAAAAAACTATTTAAAAGTTAAAATAAAGGTAATTTATTCATCAAGTGTAATTAAGTGAACATGGCATATATATGTGTAGTATTTGGGTGCCAAAGTTCACAAAGGAAATGTAGTCAAGACACAGAAAATGAGTTTTTCAAAGAGGGAAAAGTAATAATTATATACATTGTCAAATACACATATTTTAACTATCAAAATCATGGAATTTCCATTATCATCATTTCCTTGTGAAGTGGGAGAACGCAGTCAGGGGAACACAAGATGATATCATGATAAAAACATGGAAGGCAACTAAAAGTTGCCAAATCTGCAGCAATCATTTTGAGACATGTGATTACAATTCTCCCATCATCAAATGGCACCTGCAGATTAATAAAAACCAATACAGTTCCATCAGTGTCCCTCACATTTCCTCCTCTACATAATCACAACACAACAGAGGATTGTAGAAGATGACTTGGGATACCACTGAAGTATTCTCTTGCTCATGATGACTCATTGTCACAAGCTGCAAAGGTTCTTTGTGACCACAATTATTCAAAAAAAGAGAAACCAATGGCAACACCGTCCAACGAACAGGACTGAGAAATACTAGAACACAAATTAAAACAAAAAGTTAGAAATCTGCAGGAAAATCTAAGAAGATGCAAAAAGAAGTTGGATAATATGGCAGAATTGATTAATGACTTGGAAAGAAAATTACTTAGCAGACAATTTTCCTTCACCATAAATCCTTTCAACATGTAGTTTGATCGAGTGAAATGCCAAATATTACCTATAAATTACATACTTCATTTGACAAACTACAGTTATCAATATTTGAAAATACAAAGCAGTATCACGAGCAAGGCATGAATGAAAGTGTGCTTGAAGATCATCGCATGAAATTAATCAAGTGCATAGCATTACAATATTTCGCACTACGTTTGTTTACCTACGGAAAACGTTATTACGAAACTGTTGTGTTGAACGGACAGTCAAGTGACAGACATAAATTAACCAAGTTAAATCTATTTAAAAACAAGAAATATTTATAGTATTTACCTTAATTTTTGTCAAGCGACTTCCATGATATTCTTCGACTCGTCTGACATCGCTTTGTTCATAGACCGTTGAGCTTTATTATAGTGTTGCTCCCCATAGGTAAAGGATTCACTTCCAAAACTTTATTCTTGTAAATAATGGACAATTAAATATTTTTACCTAGTCGTTTTAGAAGCCTGTTCATATGGTTAATCCATGCACTAGCCCGGGCGCGTTGCCTGACGACGACCCCCCAGTGATCAGAATTTTGGCTTCATCCAATCATACGGCCGCGCTTACCTAGTTATCGTTCCAGTCTATATATAGTTCAATGGGCTGGTCACGTGACTCCATATTGGATTATTTTGTAACCTGGCTTATTCTCGTTTATATCATCCGGGGGGCCGGATCGCTGTGAAAATATTATATGGATAATTTAAAAAGATTACAATTTATTGCAAAGACAGTACGGACTGCAGACAGAAGTTGAAAGATGGTGGATTACTTCGAAAAATGCGTTGATTTACGGACATTTGTTGCTGTCATAAGATAAACATTAGGGACTTTAAGATCTACGACGGCAACCTAGGACGGGGACGTCGTTCAAACAAAAGAATCTTCATGCGAAACAATAAGAATGAATAATTTTTATTCCCAAGAGTAATTTCCGTTCTCGTTCTGTTTACAACGCCACTGAGAGCATTTTCACGTCTTTAGGACGACGGTAACTCGCGGAGAGATGTGACTTAAGACTGACTTAAACACAGACACTATAATCGTTTTAGGAATATTGAAGCGTTTTGGAGATCATAAAACAAGCTTGGAGTGTCAAATACGTTAGTCAATCGACCGTGGTTTCATTCAAATACTAAAATTTGTATTGTTTTTACTGCCGTCGCAGTCCTAGGTTGCCGTCGTAGATCTTAAAGTCCCTAATGTTTATCTTATGACAGCAACAAATGTCCAGTAAATCAACGTATTTTTCGAAGTAATCCACCATTTATTTCCAATAAATTGTAATCTTTTTAAATTATCCATATACTGTTTATACTTTCAATTATAGAAGTTTGTGGTAAGTTTTCACAACGATCCGGCCCCCAAAGCGAGAATAAGCCAGGTTACAAAATAATCCAATATGGAGTCACGTGACCCGCCCACTGACCTATATATAACTGGACTGCGGGTACCCCTCAGAAAAATGTCCCCAAAATGTTTTTCAAGATGGCCGATTTATGGGTCTTATTCATGGTAGCGACCACTGACCACTGATCTTTTTAGAGGTTTTAAACACTGGATATCCATATAATCAAAGCAATTGTTAAAACCATACAGGTAGAAAACATTTGTTATGTCCAGCGAAATTACTTTACTTAGTATTTATACATATAAGAACGTATTGTAGGCGAATAAAAAAACAACTGAATGACATTCTTCAAAAACACTCACAACATTTTTTAAAAGCAAAGAAATTTACTGAATACTTTTTTCATACACTTTGAAGAAGTTTTATTGTCTTTTACATATAATTCAATAACATTTACTAGCTTTAAACAAACCATTCTTGCAACAAAAAAACACGCAAAATTAAAAATAACAGCTTGGCCGTAAAATCACAGCTGAAGAATCTGGTGAGCTATCGAGTAGCACATTTTGTTGAATTAGTGAACTAAATACTAAACAAATAACCTGGTCAACATTCCCATTTTTATACCACAAAAAAACGTACGAAGAAAATATTATAAATGAAAGAAATACAACCAACAAAAAACATGAAACTGCATGCACTGACCGAACTGAAAAACGCTATGATACATCTTTTAAAAAGAAAAACTGTCATTTTACACTTCCAGAATTCATTAGTTCTTCTTCGTCATCAGATTTTCCTGTTTACAGTATTTAAATTTGATATATTTGTGCTAAAATTCACTGGTCTTTTGCCTTGCTTTACTCCTTCAAAACCTTCAAAACTGGTAAACAACTCCAAATATGGAGTTCCGGTCAGTGGTCGTCCCCATGAAAAAGACCCATATTTCCGCCATTTTGTTGGGGACACTTTCCGTAACATAAAGTTAATAGGAGCACGCAGTCCAGTTATATATAGGTCAGTGGACCCGCCTTACCCGGGCGCTCCCTCCCCGGGCACCGAGAAGACCCTGGGTACGAGGTTGGCACTGTCGAAGGTCGGCGAAAATGGCCCTGGGCTCGGCTGGTCACATGACACCCAGAATTTCTGGGTGTTTAGATATGATCATTTTTGTGGTCTTTGTTCCATTTCCTTTGTCTACTTTGTTGACCTGAATAATTGAGAAATATTCAATGCTCTTCAGAGTTGTTCATGTCAGCATTCGTTGGCATAAAAGCAGCTAACAAGCTTAATAATCCACCATACATCCATGGTTATCTCTTACAAAAGGTATGAAGAAGCATATATCCAATTAATAGCGAAAGCTATCACTTCTAATTTGCTGTAAAATTTGGTGAAGACAGCATTCAGATTTAGATGAATAAATTATACTCGGCTGAATGAATTGAGTTTTATGACAAGCATTATAGAATGGACCAGTCGATCCCAGGGCCATTTTCGCCGACCTTCCGCCGTGGAGGCAAAATGCCCTGGGTGCGAGGTTGGTTCCAACCATCTGAGCTACACGGTCAAGGCGATGGAGGTCTGGGATTCATGATTTATAAACTGAATTTCGTAAACATACTCGTTTTCGAACAATGCTTAGTTCAGAAAGTGATATGCGATGTTGTGATATTGTCACTCGGTAATATGATGATGAGATGAAATGTTCTCGAGTGAATGAGATGAAATGTTCTCGAGTTTCATCTCATATCATATTACCGAGTGATATCACAACATCGCATATCACTGTCTGAACTAAGTATTGTTCGATACTGGATTGATGTAAACGAGTATATTTACGAAATTCAGTATATAAATCATGAATCCCAGACCTCCATCGCCTTGACCAGTAAATCAAAGGTCGCGATTCGAAACCCAGCCACGGCAAGCAGTTTTCTGCTTACGCGGTTTGGGCTCAGAAGGGGGCGAGGGGTTATTGCGTAACGTTTTTCTAGTTGCGTTCGACGAAAGAGAACGCATTCTAATCTTGCATGTTGAACGCATTCTAATCTTGCATGTTATGGGTTACCTGTGCTTTACAGCTAAAAGAAATCAAGATAAAATCTTCCCCTTTTTGAATAAATTACCGTTTTGGAATTTGGAATAAATTATGGCATTAGTGAAAACCAAGTTGCCTGTAGAAGTGTTCAGGATTTAGGCATGCCAGCAGAATGATGCTAGAAATTTTCTATAGCATGGAGGATCAAATAAATAGAATGTAGAATATAAACCACGTATATAAAAGGCGATCATATAGCCTTGTAATAAATAACATATGGCGCGTTTATAATATCAAAATTCAATATGATCATTTGAACACCATACATCTAATTCGAACAACTGAACAACATGCATTTACTCGAAACGTGCAAGCCTCGCGAAGTTATAAATTTTCCATTCAAGCGACGCTTTGCCAAATCGAACTTCACGATTGTAATATTTGCTGAGTTATCTAGCGGTCGAACGGTCATATTTTAAATCGAACTAACGAGTATTACGCGAACGGGAATGCGGGATGTCACCGTTGTCAAAAACATTGAGGTATGGTTTACTAGTGTCGTTTGTTGCCGTGTTCCACTCGATCTGAACAATCTAAATCACGTATCAAGGCGATCATATGGCGAACATACGGTATAACGGTAATCTGATCATTTCTAATTCGAACAACAGTCAACATTTACTCGAAACGAGCAAGCCTCGCGAAGTTATAAATTTTCCATTCAAGCGAAACTTTTGCCAAATCGAACTTCACGATTGTAATATTTCTGAATTGAACCGCGAACAAACGAACGGGAAATATACCTTCCTACAGTGTCTCCTTCAATTAAGATGCTGTTATATATTTATTAGCTTTATTTATTTTCATATTTCGTTACAGCATAATTACCAATCTTCGTTCGCCATTTAGGGGCCTGTTTATATGATCCCGGTATAGACCTCTTTCATAATGGCGCCCAAATTAAATATTCTTTTATATTCATTTAAATTAGCCTTTCTGACCTCGTTCGTGTGTCTGTAATTCCAAAGAATCTTTGCTTTGTAACGAGGCCAGAAAGGCTAATTTGCATGCATATAAAAGAATATTTAAACTGGCCGCCATTATGAAAGAGGTCTATACCGGGATGTCCCGGGTGCGTGAAAATGTTGATAATAATTGATAATAATTGATAATAATTTCTCAATGAAACAAAAAATAATTTTATTCGCATAAAAAGCATCCCAACGAATGTTTTTTTCATTTTGTCACTTTTTGGATATTTTACCGGGTTCAGACGACGTTTTAAATTTCAATTCACTTCATCCCGGTGTACTGGGATGTTGCGTTTATATGGAAAAATCTGTCCCGGTGTACCGGGATCCCGGTTAAGCGGGATGTCCCGGTCTCCATATAAACACAATAGCGTAGAGTCTGGCTGCTATTAATAGCTCAAAAAGCGGACAAACAAACCAAATTTGACTCACAAATTATTGCAAATGAGCTATTTCTTTTGTTATGGCCGCACGAATTATGGGTAAAAGCGGACAAACATCGGTTACTGACGTCATCTCGACGGAGCGCTATTGCAAAAATAACAGTAAATTATATACAAGCCGAGATCCCGGTAAACCGGGACGTCCCGGTGTACCGGGATCATATAAACAGGCCCTTACTGGTCCACATGCGTCGAACGCAATTACATAATCTTTGATTACTCCTACTATATATTATATATGGGTGAAAATTTGGGTAAAAATTTACAACAAACGGCATTCTGGTTACCACTCATGCTAAACCGATTATCTCTACTTTTCTCTTTTAGCCTTAGGAACTGACAACCAATGAGTTTACTTTTCTTTCAATCTTTCTTCAAACACCTCATTTAAATTACAAATTCGGCGACCTATTATCCAAATTTGCGCATTCATTCGCCAACATGTTTATGCATAAATTAGAAGGTATAGAATGTCGAGTTAATCACTTGAGGTTAGTCTCCTTCGCAGCCGTCAGTTCGAGGTATCAAGTGAGCCATTAGAACGTCTGCGAAGGAGGCTAGGGTATGGTGGAGATTTTTGGATGATATTTTTCGGATTTGGCTGCATGGGAAAGAAGCATTACTTGCATTTTTGAATTACGTTAATTAATTCATACCATGAAACGATGAAATTTACATGAAGCGGTCTAATAACCAGCTTAATCACCAAGCGGCTAGCCCGGTAAAACCGGGATGAAATTCTTCATGTAATCGATTTCATCTCGGCAAAGCGAGCTGGAAATTTTATAACGCATGCGTATTCGTTTCCTGGCAGTTGCTTCAGCTAAGCCTAAGCGAAAAACCAAGACTGTATCAAAAGAATAGGCTACACCACAAATATAGGCATTCAAAAATCTACGACGAAGCATCCTTCCGCGATTGCCGATTAATACGGTTTTTGTGAAGGGTATGCACGTTCGCGTAATATTGATATTAAACCATACCTCGACTAAATCAGTTTGTCGGAGTGTTACCAATATATTCATCCTTTTAACTTACCTGTTTGGTTGGTTGGGTAACAGGCGGTCCGATTGGCTCCTGTTTGATTCCGTGGTGCTTGGAATAGGATCAGATTGATTGGTCCTATTGATCCTGATCCGCTTACCAATCGGAGCTTACCTGTACCCTTCAAATTACATCATTTGCGGAACTGATGGAGTAATTCAGTCTTGTTAAAGAGGTGGGATGGTAGGTGCGTATTTCGTCCGCGTTGAGCACTGTGCACTGCATCGTCTGCGCTTATTGCGTGACAATAACTTCGAATGCTATCAGATTACGGTTGCGTTGCATTCGAGTGTCATACTCGTGTGCGTCTCATCGATATCCTGGGGCGTATGCATCGTAGCATGTCTCCTTTGGTTTAACCTTGGTTATGACTAACACACTCGTGCCTTTAGAGTGCAGTTATGTATCTAGACTCGGTTAAATATTTAAATAATTAACTAAATATTCAGTTAATCTTTTAAATAAATAATAAAACAATTCTTGAATTCGGTTTTCGCATGATGTGAAGAATTATCAACGCCTCAGTTTGTGTTATTCGCCTCAGCCTTCGGCTTCGGCAGATAAAACAAACGTAATTCACCATAAATCCTTTATAGAACATCTGAACATGCATGTAGCATGCATTCGCATTTTCAAAATAACAATGTCAATGGTCTAACATGCCTCAAGCATGTTATGTGGGGTTGGCTGGTTGGCACCGTAGGGTAGTCGACTAAATAGTGAGAACACTAGATTTTAATTACTTGTAATATACCCAAAATCTTATCCCGGCATTACCACCACTATATATACAGAACTCGTGACTATAGGCTCTCGGCAACGGCTTCCGTAGCTCAGTGGTCAGATCGCAGGGTCGCCGGTTCAATTCCAGCCGAAAGGCCTTAAAGTTGCATTTTTCGCAACTGGTCCCGGTTTGGTCTTAAAATGTATATATACCAATCCTTAGAACATGTAGTTTAATCGAGTGAAATGCCAAATATTACATATAATATACCCAGAATGTGATTGCCGACTAAATAAATGTCGATGTAGAGTGCTACAAGGGCAAAGCCTAGTGAAATATAGCTGGCGTGTATAAAATCGCATGCATGCATGCCAAAATTGACGATGTTTACATTTATAGATAACGAGATATTGTCACATTCCGACGTCGTCGTCGAAAGACTTTAGCAGAAATTTAATGAGATATTGTCACATTTCGACGTGAAATACTTGAGCAGAAAATTAATATCACATTAGGTCATATGCAACAATGTGCGCGGCATACCAATATATCCAAATTTCCAAAGTGGGGTAATGTCAACTATTTATATTTCACTCTGTTACGAAGGGCCTTCAATAGAAACGCTAGTACAAACTTTAATGTCGAAAACGAAAACTCTCAGGGAGTGGCAGCTATGGAAATGGGCAAACGACAGACACAAACTTTCAGAGCGGCTTGTCCTTTACCATTGAATTATTTTCGAAACGACAAAAGTGCATGTATCATTACACTGCATGTTTAAATTTAGCTATAAGCAAAAAAGTGAATGTTTAATAAGCCAACTTACATTTTCGGAGACCAACTGAGCAATCGATGTTGCAATAACTGACAAACTAACACAATCCTGAGGCTTCGCAACCTTTTGACCCGCTAGATTGTAAACACTATAATTTAAATACTATACTTAACTAGAATAATTAGACCCTTTTAAAACGGAAATAGCTAAAAAAATTACACAAAAGAACCTTTCTGCTTTAGTCTAGCTGGTCTTTATTTTTGGTTAGGTTAGGTTAGCTACGGTTTGGGTTAGGTTTAAGGTTAGGATCAAGGTTAGGGTTGAGATTAGTTCTTGAAAACGGGAAGGTTTTGAGTCATCTCTTTTCGCCTTGTTCGTTTCAAACGCGTCGGGAACCTTTCATGTAGTTAATTAAAATTACCCTACGGTGCATGCCGTGAAGTTAACGCATCAGGGTGTGCCCTGCACGAATTACAATTTCATAACAAGAAGCTGTTTTGACATGGAAGTAAAGGCGAAAATTCAACCAAAATATGGCGTAGAAAAATTCATTTAGATAATTTCGCTGATGTTTTCAAGACGAATGGATTTGCAACTGCAGGATCTGGGTCTGCATACCGTGCACAAACCCTTCGTTTTAGGTTTATAACAAAGACTTTGTTGTACTTCGATTGCGATAGCTTTTATTTGTAGCCTGCACAGTCAGAGAGCAAAGAGCAGTACTTCCTGAACATGAGGGCATCAACTCAGGCTTTCGAGAACGATCCGAATTGGGATGGCTATCCGTGCAAACACAACGTAAAATAGGGATTGCGTATATGTTAATTAGGTACCGTCCAACATAAATCGCAGCTCATTTGTTTAACAATATTAACTGCTTTGTTTCTCAGTTTCCAGACCATATCTTCATTGTCTATGGCGGAAATATCAGCTTCCGAACATTCCATAACTTCAACGCTGGCATTTAAATCATCAACAAATGCGCAGATTACTGCAGTCAAAAGCAGAAAAGAGCTTACCTGCCTATACTGACTGAAAAGTATACTGTTATAGCCACATTCAAACCTATATTTTCATCAGGGGAAAATGATCGAAGAACAAGAAGATAAAGTGCACAGTGCGGAAGCAGATTAATTTTGATGTTATCGGGATCGCTAAAATAGATTCTGCAGTTGCAAAACCATTTGATTCGAAAACATCATGCGCCAAATGATCTAAATGAATTTTTCGAATTGACCTCCAACGTTGGTTTCTCGAAACGACCGACCGACCTTACCTACCTTACCTACCTACCTTACCTACCTTACCTACCTTACCTACCTTACCTACCTACCTTACCTTACCTTACCTACCTTACCTTACCTTACCTACCTTACCTTACCTTACCTACCTTACCTTATCTACCTTACCTTACCTTACCTACCTAATTACCTACCTAATTACCTACCTAATCACCTACCTAATTACCTACCTAATTACCTACCTAATCACCTACCTAATCACCTACCTAATCACCTACCTAATCACCTACCTAATTACCTACCTAATTACCTACTATTAATGATTTAATGATTACAAAATTTACAAAGAAAAATTAAACATTGCATTACCTGCTAGTAGTCAAGCTAATCGTGGCAGGCAATGAATTTAAATGTATATTAGTGTAAGTTTAAAAAATATTTTTACAAACCAAAGGAGGAAAGTATATAAAGTTAATTGATTATGAAATATATTGTAAATTAAATACAGTATTACAGATGTAGCATTACAGAGAAAAGACTAAGCGACTGAAACATCCCCATTGAGAATAATACCTAATAATACCTAATTACCTACCTAATTACCTACCTAATCACCTACCTAATCACCTACCTAATTACCTACCTAATTACCTACCTAATCACCTACCTAATCACCTACCTAATCACCTACCTAATTACCTACCTAATTACCTACCTAATTACCTGCCCTACCCTACCTACCTACCTACCTACCCTACCCTACCCTACCCTACCCTACCCTACCCTACCCTCCCCTCCCCTCCCCTCCCCTCCCCTCCCCTCCCCTCCCTACCTACCTAACCACACATATCTATGAGCTGGGAGGCACAGGTTCAAATCCTGGGTCGGACCTCCACTCAGGGTTTTAAAAATAATCGAGGAGAAAGTGCTGCCTTTGCAATAATATCAGCAAATGGTAAGACTTTCGGGTCTTCTCGGATTATCAATTGGGCTTCTAGCCTGTTGGGGTATTCCGTTCACCAACGAGTGATAAATCTAATAAAACTAAAACTATCTTACCCATCTATCTATCTATTTCAGCCGTACATGGTAGGATCAACTCCTTATAACGAAGTAAAGTCCTTATAAGGAACTATTGTTTGGATGCTGCGAAAAAAACGAAGCCAGGAATATTTCACGGCGGCCATCTTGAAGGAACCACGCTATATAGTTTTACTGTACAGGCGACACAGACTATCTGACTTTTAAGATGCTAAAATGAATCAGTTGTCGAAGGTTTTCGCGATTTAAAAATTCGACCGGTCAAATTTGTATAACGCCGGTCATTTTGACCGGTCATATTACTTGCAATTAATTTTATTACTTCCATTTGAAGGAACTTAAAATTATTGTTGTTGTGCCGTTTTGTAAACCCGTTTCATATTATGTTAATTTGTGAGAATTTTCTTTGTTAATGAACTTTTTATTCAAATTAACGTTTGTTGAATTCTTATTGCTGGTTAAATAACATATAATAGACCGTGATAAGACCAAATTAAGATATGACACAATTTTTATTTAGGCCTGCGCTATACGACGCACAATATATGAATTTAATACGAACAAATTTAATTTGAATTAAATTCGCCTGTAATACTAATCCGGCATAAATGCGACGTCGATTTCAGTCGAATTTAATTTACCACATATAGACAGTTTCATCAACCAGACCATCACTCTGTATACAAACGAATTTCGTGGGGTTTTCACACGAGCAGCAGGCATTATAATCAATGCGACGGTATTAAATTCATCGTTCGCATAATCGTCAAAATTGAAAAAAATTAAATTCGTCTATTGTGCGTCGCCTAGCACAGGCCTAATTTTATTGTGATATTATTATTATGTAGCGTGGAGTTTTTCTTAAACATGTAGAAAACATTAAGTAAAATTAAAGGAGTGATTCCCAAAGGTATAAACAACATTTTCCCCGTTCTTAATTGTTTGCAATAGCGTAGCATAGCTGACCTTATAATAATAATAATAATAATAATAACATGTGACTTAATGTCTTCATATTTCTCATTAATAATCCCTAGAGAGTCAACTTCGGGGTTTGTCTGATTTTGAAAGTATAAAAATATGGTATACTGTTTGCTTCAGCTTAGGTATTAACATAAAGTATTTCCATCATATACTTTTCGCGCTTGGCTTTCACCTTTTAGCTTTTTCAGAGGACAACCTTATTGATTTAGCTGTATATTGTCACATTTCGACGTGAAAAACTAGAGCAAAAAACTAATATCAGATACAAATACACTTTCGTGGCGTTTCGAAAATATGTCAACACGCCCCCGGTCATACTTTCGCTTACACATCAAACCACAGTCAGCATAGTTTTGAACAAGTTGCACTTGCAGTCTATGGTAAGGTTATACGGTAGCCCATACAAAAGTGAGTTACAATGATCTAATTTACAAGTAACAAAAGCATGTACAAAAATTTAGTATTCTCAACACAAAAGGAGGATTTACATATATTAGCCACATGATCCTCAAATTTCATGCAGGAATCTTACAAATCTAGCGGATCAAAAGGTTACGAACCCTCAGGATTGTGTTAGTTTGTCAGTTATTGCACATCGATTGCTCAGTTGGTCTCCCAAAATGTAAGTAGACTTATTAAACATTCACTTTTTTGCTTATAGCTAAATTTAAACATGCAATGTAATCTAGGTCCTATGCAAGAATGTGCGCGGCATATATATTTCACTCTGTTACGTAGGGCCTTGGCAGCTATGGAAATTGGCAAACGACAGACAAACTTTCAGAGCGACTTGTTTCTTTTACTATCGTAGCGCCGTATAGCGGTCCTTTTCGAGAGCGTGGATAAGCAAAGACAAGCAATTTCAAACTAAAGTTCATGGTTGACGATGTTGATCGACATGAACACCGCGCACGCAAAGCAAGCACGAGCGCAACAAGGGGTATATTCAGGAGAATAAAGCGAATCTCAAATGTTCAAAAGCAAGTTACAATTTAAAAACAGAAGTGAAGACTGGGAAAATGAAGCGCGCTTGACTGAGGCCGTAGGCCGGGGGTCTTTTATGAGACCGCGATACGGAAAGATATTTGGCATTCGTGTTAATTTATAGACATTCAATACGCGACTACGCGATATCCTCGGACATGTATCACATACGATATTAATTTAAACTAACTCTGAAGGTCTTCTATTTGCAAATTCTCTTCTCGTTTCTCTGCACAACAGATCACAAAGTGAATCATGGAAAGCGTATGTCGTCTTCTCATATTACAACTGACCAATGAAATGCGCTCATTCTTATAACAGGGCCAACTCCTCTAGTAGGGTCACCCTCCGTTGAAAATGGCGGACAAACGAAGAGTTTTGGTAGCAAGTTTTATTGTTTTGTCTTTTGGTCCTTTGGTCGCCGCATTTAAATGCTGGTCTATATTGCTCGGCTTTTCGTTGTTTCAAAAATGTCATCAACAACAGTTAGCAATTCATGCAGCGAACCAGTACAATGCTGCTTTATGTTGAAAGGATTTATGGTGAAGGAAAATTTCGAGTGTTGGAATACATACATTTTAAGACCAAACCGCGGGACCAGTTGCGAAAAATGCAACTTAGCGGCCTTCCGGTAGGAATTGAACCCGCGACCCTGCGATGCTAGTGCAGTGCTCTGACCACTGAGCTACGGAAGCTGTTGCCGAGAGCATAGTCACGAGTTCTGTATAGCTCGGATGAGACACGTTCGAAGGAGAGCTGCAGTTCATCGTCGTCGTCGATTTTAGCGGATTCCTGGTAGAACAGAACAGTGAAGGCTCAAACTGTATAATGGCGTTTTACTTGAATCTGAAATACACCGAACGAGCGCTTTTATTGCGCGCTTTTTCACTGAAATAATGTCTGGGTAATGTGAACAAAAAGAGATAGGGTTTAACCCTACCCACAGGGTCACCCTAGGACACATGTAAACGAAACCGAGAAAGACAATGGACTAGGGTAACCCTTCTTACCTCCATGTAAACAGGGGTAAGACTTTGAGAACGAACTACCTCGCCATTTAAGAATGACTTATAATTTAGAAAGTTTTAAACGTTGGTTAAAAAGAATAAAGACTCATTTATTTTGTTTATCATATTGTTAAACGCTTGTATTTTTATGTTTATTTGTTATTAGGTTTTTATGGATGATTTTAGACCACGTTTACACTAGAGCAAAAGTTTCCGGATTCGTAAAAGTTTCCGGATTCATCATAAACCGAGTATTCGGATTGGTAAGCTGTTTACACTCGGGAGTATTCGGATTCACATCACACGCCCGATGAAATCCGGAAACATTTATGCGGGAACGGTTACCAAGCATTTCGCGAAAAGACAACTCCAAAATCCAGCCCAAAAAGAAGGCTAGAAAGGATGTTACAGAGAGTGTTTATGAAGTATAACTACTTCTTGGAGTAGTTCGTGCATCATATGTGCCTGCAACAAAATCAGACAACCAACTACCGACAACAGTGCAATAACAACAACATCTGCCATTTTGTCTGCACCGCAAACTCGTGTGATCGCGGGCGGAAAAATATTCGGATTCATTGGAATACCCGTTTACACTACAAAAGATTCCGGATTCATAAGTATCCAGATGCAAAATTTCCACTTTAGATTCCGGATTCAAAATCTCCGGAGACGCGACCAAACCGGGACGTTTTATTTCGGATTCATCCTCTTGTGTGTAAACGGCAAAACGAATCCGGTACCAAAACGTTCCGGGGTTGGTCCAGAATTGACGCAGCGACTTGGCTTTTTTTTTCAAGGAAACGCTTTTTGCAGAAATATGGTGAGTACTTTTCTAGTTTGTATATAAAGTGGAAACATTGATTTTTATGTTTTTAGGTCGCCATTGTTTTCTGCCAGGGTGTCCGTGCCCACAAACACGCAACTGATCAGCGGTTTGGATAAAAAAAAACGTTGACGCGCACAGTCAGATGACGCGCGCGCTGACCAGAAACAGAATACTTTTGTTTTTCGCCTTATGGAAATTCTGATGTTTTATATTTAATGAAAGATGAGCGGCGCTTATGTGAATTGCACGTGCGGTAATTTGAAACTCGAAACAGCTGTCACTGGGTGCCCAGTGCAGCATATCCTCACTCTTATAATGACTATAATGATCAATCAACCATTCCTGTTAAAATGATGATAATGTTCAATTTAAGAGAGTCGCGCATACGTATAACAGTCAATTACTATCCCACAAGCTTAGTATCATTCACTAGTCTATAAATGTACAAGCTGAAATCACAAAAAGTTCCATCACAACCCCAAGGAAACTCTACTCAATCTAAGGAATTTTTGCCGCAGAGTCTAAGGAATTCGTAGCAACAGGACGTGAGAGCCCTGCAGCGGAATGTGATTTTTAATAAACTGTACTTGGATATCGATTGACGAAATAAACATTGCTCACACGAACGGCGAATGAGCAAGAAAAGTCGGCAAGCGAAAAAGGCTATGACGAACCACACAATATAAGCAAAGAAAGCGTCGGGGAAAATCCATTACAAAAATTCGCCCAAGCTTTGGAGCGAATGGATATAAAACGCTTCGAGGATGACAAACGCAGAGAAGAAGGTTCAGATAGAGTAAGAAGATGGGCGACGCTTGATGGAAAAACAAGAAATGGGGCGCCGAATACGGTGTTCGTCTTCGGGGCAATTATTAGATTCTCGAACGCGTTCTTAACTTGCGAATGTCATATCGACATGAACTATCCACACAATTATACTTTAATACAATTCAACTGAAATATGAACAGGCTACAACATACGCAACTCTGGATAATCACTACTTACACAAACACATTACACTTGAAAGTACACGAATGTCATGCAATCAAAAGAAATAAATAGTACTTACGAAATCTGTGTGTTTATTACTATTTCTAACGTCAATATTTATTGGAAATATCCACTGACAATATTCTCAGACCGGTGTGGCGGAGATTGTACCTGAGATTTTGTCCTGCAGGACATGCGCACTGACCGTATGGGCCTGTAATAAATATCTCCCGTGCCAATGATTGCATACATCGTGCTTTTGAAGAAGATATAATATAAAAATATATACGAGCCGATATCAGGTTTAAACATAATGATATAAAACAAGCGTTCACTGATAGAAGTTTTATTGATACGAGCTTTCGGCTGTCAGACTACAGCCTTCAACGGGTTAAGAAAAAATATGGAAATCTACACCTATATATATATACAAGCAGAAAAATATTGATGAGAATGACAGGATGTGACATAAGATATATGGATAATGTGTAAGATCCACCAATATATATTCTCTGGAGTCTATTGTTTCTTTAGTAGAATAGTATATTGTCCTGGCAGAGGCTTCGAGTTGTTTTCGGCTTCTTTCGTTAATCCGGTGTGCCAAGATTCTGATTCTAAAGTCTTACGTGTTCGATAATTGCCTCTATCAATAATCCGTCCGTTTTCGAAATCAATGGCATGATCGTTATTCCAAGCGTGGTTGGCGCTATTTGATCCTTCTTTCGGGTTCGAAAACATCTTCCTGTCTCACCAATGTAGCTCCAATCACATTGTTTGCATGGTATTTTATAAACGACATCCAGTTGTTCCTCAAAGGGTGGTCTGTATTTGGGAGAAGGGAATTCTTGTTGTAGTGTCTTTAGCCTCTGCCAGGACAATAACACATTATCCATATATCTTATGTCACATCCTGTCATGCTCATTAATATTTTTCTGCTTGTTGCGTTCGACGAAGGAGAACGCATTCTAATCTTGATGTTATGGGTTACTGTGCTTTACAGCTAAAAAAATCAAGATAAAATCTTTACCTTTTTGAATAACTATTACCGTTTTGGAATTTGGAATAAATTATGGCATTAGGCCTCGGGCAGTGGATACGGTAGAAGTGTTCAGGATTAGGCATGCCAGCAGAATGATGCTAGAAATTTTCTATAGCATGGAGGATGAAATAAATAGAATGTACAATAATAACCCTTTGAACGCCATACATCTAATTCGAACAACATTTACTCGAAACGAGCAAGCCTCGCGAAGCGGCACTTTTGCCAAATCGAACTTCATTTTGTAATATTTGCGGACTTATCTTGCGGTCGGGCGGTCATGTTTCAAATCAAACTGAACGAACGGGAATGCGGGATGTCACCACATTTACACGAAACGAGCAAGCCTCGCGAAGTTATAAATTTTCCATTCAAGCGACAATTTTGCCAAATCGAACTTCACGTTTGTAATATTAAAAACGAACGGGAAATATACCCTTCTAATATCAAAACAATATACGGAAATTATGCCGGGATGTCACCGTTGTCAAAAACATTGAGGTTATGTTTGTAAACAAATCTTATTCACCATTTGCTGGTCCACATGCGTCGAACGCACTTACATAATCTTTGATAGTACACCATTAGGCGGAGGGTTAGAAAACCCATTAGGCGGGGGGTTAGGGTTAGGATCTAAGTTGTTTTGGGGTTAACAGCTCCATGATGTATTTCATCATGGCATGTCCGATCGTAACAATCTCTCATTTCGTCCAACCTCTCGCGGATACTAAAAAAGATCGTCCATGGTTCTAGATGTCTGCGAAAGAAAGTCGAACTAGATCCGGGTAACATTGAGATTGCCTGTGCGACAAGCAAGTTTCAATGACAATTGGATACTTTGTTTTTCTGATACTTTATTTCCTGATACTTTGTTTTTCTTCTTGTTTTTGTTTTTTTCTTATAACGTAATGTAGTATAGTAACATTAATCATATAAAGTAGCGAGCTACAGTAAGTTTGTCGTATTGTACACCCAGGAAGAACTAATTCACTCTAATTTAATTGTATTTATTTGATGTTGTAAGATTAAAGTTATTTTGTTTATAATATTCTCTCCAGGGCATTATTTACCCACAAAAAGTTCCATCACAATTTTAAGGAAATTCTACTCAATCTAAGGAATTTTTGCCGCAGACAGACTCTAAGGAATTCGTGAGGACGTGAGAGCCCTTACACACGTAGAAAAGAAATAAATTGATATATTCCTCACATTTGCCATTTGGTGGCAGACGTGGGTTTAATTCTAGACCAAAGGACTTCATTAGTGTATCGTCGATGACAATAACGTCGATAGACGAGAACCCAATAAACTGTACTTGGATTTCGAATGACGAGATAAACATTGCTCACACGAACGGCCAATGAGCAAGAAAAGTCGGCGAGCGAAAAAGGCTGACGAACCACACAATATAAGCAAAGAAAGCGTCGGGGGAAACCCATTACAAAAATTCGCCTATTACAGGATATAAAACGCTTCGAGGATGACAAATTAACGCAGAG
Organism: Chrysogorgia sp. JL179-B06; assembly: GCA_035772405.1. NCBI lineage: Eukaryota > Metazoa > Cnidaria > Anthozoa > Scleralcyonacea > Chrysogorgiidae > Chrysogorgia > Chrysogorgia sp. JL179-B06. The sequence goes on along the minus strand of JAYKKM010000506.1, from coordinate 98,508 downwards.
AAGAAGGTTCAGATAGAGGAAGAAGATGGGTGACGCTTGATGGAAAAACAAGAAATGGGGCGCCGAATACGGTGTTCGTCTTCGGGGCAATTATTACAGATTCTCGAACGCGTCCTATCCACACAATTATACTTAAATACGATTCAACTGAAATATGAGCAGGCTACGAAATACGCAACTCTGGATAATCACTACTTACACAAACACATTACACTTGAAAGTACACAAATGTCATGCAATCAAAAGAAATAAACAGTACTTACGAAATCTGTGTGTTTATTACAATATTTATAGCAAATATCCACAGACAATTGTGAAAGCGGTGTGGCGGACCGTTCTGAAATTACGCAGGTGACCGGCAGACTCAGTGACCGACTGCGCCTGTAATCAGAGCCGTAGCTACATGTCATAATTGGGGGGGGGGGGGGGGAGGTGCCACCCCAATTATTGTAATAATAATAATTGACAAGACCGAACAACAAGGTCAAAAACCATTTTTTATCACAATTATGGTAGTAATGGTACTGCATTTTACCCATATACTAAAACTATTACACAAAATGTGACCAATTACTTCCAGTAGCTAGATTAAGTATAAAGGTAACTTAGTTATGAATGCGATTATAGAAAAGATATTGAGGTATCAGCTATTTTTATTTCAGTCAATGATAATTTGTAGTTGATGAAGGAATTTTCGCATATACCAAGAGTGCTCTGTAGTGCTCATTCCTTTCAATAAGGCGCAATCGGAATTTGGCTTAAAACGGTTTAAGTTTGAGATAACTTTGGGGTTCTTGCCACTTGAGCCAAGATTAAATGCCATGGCAATGTTTTAACAACATAGAATTTGAGTTCATTAATTTGAGTTCATTGAAGTGACTAATTTGAGTTCATTAATTTCAGTTCATTGAAGTAACTAATTTGAGTTCGTTAATTTGAGTTCATTAACTTGAGTTCATTAATTTGAGTTCATTGAAGTAACTAATTTGAGTTCATTGAAGTAACTAATTTGAGTTAGTTAAATTGAGTTCATTCCAGTTCTCATTCTGGATTGAGTTTCGTTCCGGATTGAGCTTCATTGAAATTTCATTCTGGTGTCACGTAAAGGCGGTGCGAGATTTCATTCTGGAATGAAAAATACGACCTAGAAGACTGAAACGAACAACACATGCGTGCTTTTAATATTTATAGACGACAATTTGCAGCTAGAGACAGGAATTGCGCCGACGTCATATTGTTCAATATAAATAGTTCTTTAATTGTCGACGACGTTATAAATTAAAGGTGAATTAAATGCGCAGAAATCGTTGAAAGAAACATACACGCTATAATGTTATTGATCGCCATCTTGAAATTTCAGATTTCGCGCGATTTTCGATCCTGGGATAGAATTCCTATGTAAACGCGGTTTGAATTCACGTTCAATCCGGAATGAAATTGAATCCGGATTCATGATTTGTATATATTTTTATATGTTCTCTTTCCAGTCCACTTTTTATACGTTGGTTTCTTTCCCGACATACTCTGGGTGATTTGGCCATGTCTCATGTTTCCACACCAAATGATATGATTGAGGCTTCATTCAATTATTACGATAGATTGCACTATATCTTCACTCATATAACCATATCCTCAAGGAAAATAGGAATACTCAGTGTTTTTGAATGTTGATCGTAAATTTACCTAAAAAGACCAGAACAGCGACAATTCGAATAAGATTCTTCTTGTAGATTTATACAATTACTTTTTTTCCAAAAAGGTTAAGTCCCATTGGTGAAAGTGTATTCAGTTTGTATGTCCAAAAGCCTTAGCGTTCTGTTGGATTATTAACATCAGTTTTATTAATTATCATAATAGATAAATCAGCCAGACCCTCGTGGTCATCGGAAATGAAGTGGCTTTATATATATATATATATATATATATATATATATATATATATATATATATATATATATATATATATATATATATATATATATATATATATATATATATATATATATATATATATATATATATATATATATATATATATATATATATATATATATATATATATATATATATATATATATATATATATATATATATATATATATATACTATATATATATAATTATTAATATAGAGTGGATTTAATATAGTCAATTACATATATGAAAAAAGGATTGAAAAAAGGATAACATTTGTTTTTATTAAATAACACTTGCGATTTACCAAATAACATTTGCGATTTACTAAATAACATTTGCGATTTAATAAATAACACTTGCGATTTACTAAATCGCACTTGCGAATTACTAAATAACACTTGCCATTTACAAAATAACATTTGCGATTTACTAAATAACATTTGCGATTTACTAAATAACACTTGCGATTTAATAAATAACATTTGCGATTTAATAAATAACACTTGCGATTTAATAAATAACACTTGCGATTTAATAAATAACACTTGCGATTTACTAAATAACACTTGCGATTTAATAATTAACATTTGCGATTTAATAAATAACACTTGCGATTTAATAAATAACATTTGCGATTTAATAAATAACACTTGCGATTTAATAAATAACACTTGCGATTTACTAAATAACATTTGCGATTTAATAAATAACACTTGCGATTTAATAAATAACACTTGCGATTTAATAAATAACACTTGCGATTTAATAAATAACATTTGCGATTTAATAAATAACACTTGCGATTTAATAAATAACACTTGCGATTTAATAAATAACACTTGCGATTTAATAAATAACACTTGCGATTTAATAAATAACATTTGCGATTTAATAAATAACATTTGCGATTTAATAAATAACACTTGCGATTTAATAAATAACACTTGCGATTTAATAAATAACACTTGCGATTTAATAAATAACACTTGCGATTTAATAAATAACACTTGCGATTTAATAAATAACACTTGCGATTTAATAAATAACATTTGCGATTTAATAAATAACACTTGCGATTTAATAAATAACACTTGCGATTTAATAAATAACACTTGCGATTTAATAAATAACATTTGCGATTTAATAAATAACACTTGCGATTTACCAAATAACACTTGCGATTTAATAAATAACACTTGCGATTTACTAAATAACACTTGCGATTTACTAATTAACATTTGCGATTTAATAAATAACACTTGCGATTTAATAAATAACATTTGCGATTTACTAATTAACATTTGCGATTTAATAAATAACACTTGCGATTTACTAAATAACACTTGCGATTTAATAAATAACATTTGCGATTTAATAAATAACACTTGCGATTTAATAAATAACACTTGCGATTTAATAAATAACATTTGCGATTTAATAAATAACACTTGCGATTTAATAAATAACACTTGCGATTTACCAAATAACACTTGCGATTTAATAAATAACACTTGCGATTTAATAAATAACACTTGCGATTTAATAAATAACACTTGCGATTTAATAAATAACACTTGCGATTTAATAAATAACACTTGCGATTTAATAAATAACATTTGCGATTTAATAAATAACATTTGCGATTTAATAAATAACATTTGCGATTTACTAAATAACACTTGCGATTTAATAAATAACACTTGCGATTTAATAAATAACACTTGCGATTTAATAAATAACACTTGCGATTTAATAAATAACACTTGCGATTTAATAAATAACATTTGCGATTTAATAAATAACACTTGCGATTTAATAAATAACACTTGCGATTTAATAAATAACACTTGCGATTTAATAAATAACATTTGCGATTTAATAAATAACACTTGCGATTTACCAAATAACACTTGCGATTTAATAAATAACACTTGCGATTTACTAAATAACACTTGCGATTTACTAATTAACATTTGCGATTTAATAAATAACACTTGCGATTTAATAAATAACATTTGCGATTTACTAATTAACATTTGCGATTTAATAAATAACACTTGCGATTTACTAAATAACACTTGCGATTTAATAAATAACATTTGCGATTTAATAAATAACACTTGCGATTTAATAAATAACACTTGCGATTTAATAAATAACATTTGCGATTTAATAAATAACACTTGCGATTTTAATAAATAACACTTGCGATTTAATAAATAACACTTGCGATTTAATAAAAAACACTTGCGATTTAATAAATAACACTTGCGATTTAATAAATAACACTTGCGATTTAATAAATAACATTTGCGATTTATAAATAACACTTGCGATTTAATAAATAACACTTGCGATTTACTAAATAACACTTGCGATTTAATAATTAACATTTGCGATTTAATAAATAACACTTGCGATTTAATAAATAACACTTGCGATTTAATAAATAACATTTGCGATTTAATAAATAACACTTGCGATTTAATAAATAACATTTGCGATTTAATAAATAACACTTGCGATTTAATAAATAACACTTGCGATTTAATAAATAACACTTGCGATTTAATAAATAACACTTGCGATTTAATAAATAACACTTGCGATTTAATAAATAACACTTGCGATTTAATAAATAACACTTGCGATTTAATAAATAACATTTGCGATTTAATAAATAACACTTGCGATTTAATAAATAACACTTGCGATTTAATAAATAACACTTGCGATTTAATAAATAACACTTGCGATTTAATAAATAACACTTGCGATTTAATAAATAACACTTGCGATTTAATAAATAAACTTTGCGATAAATAACACTTGCGATTTACTAAATAACATTTGCGATTTAATAAATAACACTTGCGATTTAATAAATATTGCGATTTACTAAATAACATTGCGATTCTTGCGATTTAATAAATAACACTTGCGATTTAATAAATAACACTTGCGATTTAATAAATAACAACTTGCGATTTAATAAATAACACTTGCGATTTAATAAATAACACTTGCGATTTAATAAATAACACTTGCGATTTAATAAATTAACACTTGCGATTTAATAAATAACACTTGCGATTTAATAAATAACACTTGCGATTTAATAAATAACACTTGCGATTTAATAATAACACTTGCGAGTTTAATAAATAACATTTGCGATTTATTAACTAAATAACACTTGCGATTTACCAAATAACACTTGCGATTTAATAAATAACACTTGCGATTTTTAATAAATAACATTTGCGATTTAATAAATAACACTTGCGATTTAATAAATAACATTTGCGATTTAATAAATAACACTTGCGATTTACTAAATAACACTTGCGATTTAATAATTAACATTTGCGATTTAATAAATAACACTTGCGATTTAATAAATAACATTTGCGATTTAATAAATAACACTTGCGATTTAATAAATAACACTTGCGATTTACTAAATAACATTTGCGATTTAATAAATAACACTTGCGATTTAATAAATAACACTTGCGATTTAATAAATAACACTTGCGATTTAATAAATAACATTTGCGATTTAATAAATAACACTTGCGATTTAATAAATAACACTTGCGATTTAATAAATAACACTTGCGATTTAATAAATAACACTTGCGATTTAATAAATAACATTTGCGATTTAATAAATAACATTTGCGATTTAATAAATAACACTTGCGATTTAATAAATAACACTTGCGATTTAATAAATAACACTTGCGATTTAATAAATAACACTTGCGATTTAATAAATAACACTTGCGATTTAATAAATAACACTTGCGATTTAATAAATAACATTTGCGATTTAATAAATAACATTTGCGATTTAATAAATAACATTTGCGATTTAATAAATAACACTTGCGATTTAATAAATAACATTTGCGATTTAATAAATAACATTTGCGATTTAATAAATAACACTTGCGATTTAATAAATAACACTTGCGATTTAATAAATAACACTTGCGATTTAATAAATAACATTTGCGATTTAATAAATAACACTTGCGATTTAATAAATAACATTTGCGATTTAATAAATAACACTTGCGATTTACTAAATAACACTTGCGATTTAATAATTAACATTTGCGATTTAATAAATAACACTTGCGATTTAATAAATAACATTTGCGATTTAATAAATAACACTTGCGATTTAATAAATAACACTTGCGATTTACTAAATAACATTTGCGATTTAATAAATAACACTTGCGATTTAATAAATAACACTTGCGATTTAATAAATAACACTTGCGATTTAATAAATAACATTTGCGATTTAATAAATAACACTTGCGATTTAATAAATAACACTTGCGATTTAATAAATAACACTTGCGATTTAATAAATAACACTTGCGATTTAATAAATAACATTTGCGATTTAATAAATAACATTTGCGATTTAATAAATAACACTTGCGATTTAATAAATAACACTTGCGATTTAATAAATAACACTTGCGATTTAATAAATAACACTTGCGATTTAATAAATAACACTTGCGATTTAATAAATAACACTTGCGATTTAATAAATAACATTTGCGATTTACTAAATAACACTTGCGATTTAATAAATAACATTTGCGATTTAATAAATAACACTTGCGCTTTAATAAATAACACTTGCGATTTAATAAATAACACTTGCGATTTAATAAATAACATTTGCGATTTAATAAATAACATTTGCGATTTAATAAATAAACACTTGCGATTTAATAAATAACACTTGCGATTTAATAAATAACACTTGCGATTTAATAAATAACACTTGCGATTTAATAAATAACACTTGCGATTTAATAAATAACACTTGCGATTTAATAAATAACATTTGCGATTTAATAAATAACACTTGCGATTTAATAAATAACACTTGCGATTTAATAAATAACACTTGCGATTTAATAAATAACATTTGCGATTTAATAAATAACACTTGCGATTTACCAAATAACACTTGCGATTTAATAAATAACACTTGCGATTTACTAAATAACACTTGCGATTTACTAATTAACATTTGCGATTTAATAAATAACACTTGCGATTTAATAAATAACATTTGCGATTTACTAATTAACATTTGCGATTTAATAAATAACACTTGCGATTTACTAAATAACACTTGCGATTTAATAAATAACATTTGCGATTTAATAAATAACACTTGCGATTTAATAAATAACACTTGCGATTTAATAAATAACATTTGCGATTTAATAAATAACACTTGCGATTTAATAAATAACACTTGCGATTTAATAAATAACACTTGCGATTTAATAAATAACACTTGCGATTTAATAAATAACACTTGCGATTTAATAAATAACACTTGCGATTTAATAAATAACACTTGCGATTTAATAAATAACACTTGCGATTTAATAAATAACATTTGCGATTTAATAAATAACACTTGCGATTTACCAAATAACACTTGCGATTTAATAAATAACACTTGCGATTTACTAAATAACACTTGCGATTTACTAATTAACATTTGCGATTTAATAAATAACACTTGCGATTTAATAAATAACATTTGCGATTTACTAATTAACATTTGCGATTTAATAAATAACACTTGCGATTTACTAAATAACACTTGCGATTTAATAAATAACATTTGCGATTTAATAAATAACACTTGCGATTTAATAAATAACATTTGCGATTTAATAAATAACACTTGCGATTTACTAAATAACACTTGCGATTTAATAATTAACATTTGCGATTTAATAAATAACACTTGCGATTTAATAAATAACATTTGCGATTTAATAAATAACACTTGCGATTTAATAAATAACACTTGCGATTTACTAAATAACATTTGCGATTTAATAAATAACACTTGCGATTTAATAAATAACACTTGCGATTTAATAAATAACACTTGCGATTTAATAAATAACATTTGCGATTTAATAAATAACACTTGCGATTTAATAAATAACACTTGCGATTTAATAAATAACACTTGCGATTTAATAAATAACACTTGCGATTTAATAAATAACATTTGCGATTTAATAAATAACATTTGCGATTTAATAAATAACACTTGCGATTTAATAAATAACACTTGCGATTTAATAAATAACACTTGCGATTTAATAAATAACACTTGCGATTTAATAAATAACACTTGCGATTTAATAAATAACACTTGCGATTTAATAAATAACATTTGCGATTTAATAAATAACACTTGCGATTTAATAAATAACACTTGCGATTTAATAAATAACACTTGCGATTTAATAAATAACATTTGCGATTTAATAAATAACACTTGCGATTTACCAAATAACACTTGCGATTTAATAAATAACACTTGCGATTTACTAAATAACACTTGCGATTTACTAATTAACATTTGCGATTTAATAAATAACACTTGCGATTTAATAAATAACATTTGCGATTTACTAATTAACATTTGCGATTTAATAAATAACACTTGCGATTTACTAAATAACACTTGCGATTTAATAAATAACATTTGCGATTTAATAAATAACACTTGCGATTTAATAAATAACACTTGCGATTTAATAAATAACATTTGCGATTTAATAAATAACACTTGCGATTTAATAAATAACACTTGCGATTTACCAAATAACACTTGCGATTTAATAAATAACACTTGCGATTTAATAAATAACACTTGCGATTTAATAAATAACACTTGCGATTTAATAAATAACACTTGCGATTTAATAAATAACACTTGCGATTTAATAAATAACATTTGCGATTTAATAAATAACATTTGCGATTTAATAAATAACATTTGCGATTTACTAAATAACACTTGCGATTTAATAAATAACACTTGCGATTTAATAAATAACACTTGCGATTTAATAAATAACATTTGCGATTTAATAAATAACACTTGCGATTTAATAAATAACACTTGCGATTTAATAAATAACACTTGCGATTTAATAAATAACACTTGCGATTTAATAAATAACATTTGCGATTTACTAAATAACATTTGCGATTTACTAAATAACACTTGCGATTTAATAAATAACATTTGCGATTTAATAAATAACACTTGCGATTTAATAAATAACACTTGCGATTTAATAAATAACACTTGCGATTTACTAAATAACACTTGCGATTTAATAAATAACATTTGCGATTTAATAAATAACACTTGCGATTTAATAAATAACACTTGCGATTTAATAAATAACACTTGCGATTTAATAAATAACATTTGCGATTTAATAAATAACACTTGCGATTTAATAAATAACACTTGCGATTTACTAAATAAACACTTGCGATTTAATAAATAACATTTGCGATTTAATAAATAACACTTGCGATTTAATAAATAACACTTGCGATTTAATAAATAACACTTGCGATTTAATAAATAACATTTGCGATTTAATAAATAATATTTGCGATTAATAAATAACACTTGCGATTTAATAAATAATATTTGCGATTTAATAAATAACATTTGCGATTTAATAAATAACATTTGCGATTTAATAAATAACATTTGCGATTTAATAAATAACATTTGCGATTTAATAAATAACACTTGCGATTTAATAAATAACATTTGCGATTTAATAAATAACATTTGCGATTTAATAAATAACACTTGCGATTTAATAAATAACACTTGCGATTTAATAAATAACACTTGCGATTTAATAAATAACATTTGCGATTTAATAAATAACACTTGCGATTTAATAAATAACACTTGCGATTTACTAAATCGCACTTGCGAATTACTAAATAACACTTGCCATTTACAAAATAACATTTGCGATTTACTAAATAACATTTGCGATTTACTAAATAACACTTGCGATTTAATAAATAACATTTGCGATTTAATAAATAACACTTGCGATTTAATAAATAACATTTGCGATTTAATAAATAACACTTGCGATTTAATAAATAACATTTGCGATTTAATAAATAACACTTGCGATTTAATAAATAACATTTGCGATTTAATAAATAACACTTGCGATTTAATAAATAACACTTGCGATTTAATAAATAACACTTGCGATTTAATAAATAACACTTACGATTTAATAAATAACATTTGCGATTTAATAAATAACACTTGCGATTTAATAAATAACATTTGCGATTTAATAAATAACATTTGCGATTTACTAATTAACATTTGCGATTTAATAAATAACACTTGCGATTTAATAAATAACATTTGCGATTTAATAAATAACACTTGCGATTTAATAAATAACACTTGCGATTTAATAAATAACACTTGCGATTTAATAAATAACACTTGCGATTTAATAAATAACATTTGCGATTTAATAAATAACACTTGCGATTTAATAAATAACACTTGCGATTTAATAAATAACACTTGCGATTTAATAAATAACACTTGCGATTTAATAAATAACATTTGCGATTTAATAAATAACACTTGCGATTTAATAAATAACACTTGCGATTTAATAAATAACACTTGCGATTTAATAAATAACATTTGCGAATTAATAAATAACACTTGCGAATTAATAAATAACACTTGCGATTTAATAAATAACATTTGCGATTTAATAAATAACATTTGCGATTTAATAAATAACATTTGCGATTTAATAAATAACACTTGCGATTTAATAAATAACACTTGCGATTTAATAAATAACACTTGCGATTTAATAAATAACATTTGCGATTTAATAAATAACACTTGCGATTTAATAAATAACACTTGCGATTTAATAAATAACATTTGCGATTTAATAAATAACACTTGCGATTTAATAAATAACACTTGCGATTTACTAAATAACACTTGCGATTTAATAAATAACACTTGCGATTTAATAAATAACATTTGCGATTTAATAAATAACATTTGCGATTTACTAATTAACATTTGCGATTTAATAAATAACATTTGCGATTTAATAAATAACATTTGCGATTTAATAAATAACATTTGCGATTTAATAAATAACACTTGCGATTTAATAAATAACATTTGCGATTTAATAAATAACACTTGCGATTTAATAAATAACACTTGCGATTTAATAAATAACACTTGCGATTTAATAAATAACATTTGCGATTTAATAAATAACACTTGCGATTTAATAAATAACACTTGCGATTTACTAAATAACACTTGCGATTTAATAAATAACATTTGCGATTTAATAAATAACATTTGCGATTTAATAAATAACACTTGCGATTTAATAAATAACATTTGCGATTTAATAAATAACACTTGCGATTTACTAAATAACACTTGCGATTTAATAAATAACATTTGCGATTTAATAAATAACATTTGCGATTTAATAAATAACACTTGCGATTTAATAAATAACACTTGCGATTTACTAAATAACACTTGCGATTTACTAAATAGCACTTGCGATTTAATAAATAACACTTGCGATTTAATAAATAACACTTGCGATTTACTAAATAACATTTGCGATTTAATAAATAACACTTGCGATTTAATAAATAACACTTGCGATTTAATAAATAACACTTGCGATTTAATAAATAACACTTGCGATTTAATAAATAACACTTGCGATTTAATAAATAACACTTGCGATTTAATAAATAACATTTGCGATTTAATAAATAACACTTGCGATTTAATAAATAACATTTGCGATTTAATAAATAACACTTGCGATTTAATAAATAACACTTGCGATTTAATAAATAACATTTGCGATTTAATAAATAACACTTGCGATTTACTAAATAACACTTGCGATTTAATAAATAACATTTGCGATTTAATAAATAACACTTGCGATTTAATAAATAACACTTGCGATTTACTAAATAACACTTGCGATTTAATAAATAACACTTGCGATTTAATAAATAACACTTGCGATTTAATAAATAACACTTGCGATTTAATAAATAACACTTGCGATTTACTAAATAACACTTGCGATTTAATAAATAACACTTGCGATTTACTAAATAACACTTGCGATTTAATAAATAACACTTGCGATTTAATAAATAACACTTGCGATTTAATAAATAACATTTGCGATTTAATAAATAACACTTGCGATTTAATAAATAACACTTGCGATTTACTAAATAACACTTGCGATTTAATAAATAACACTTGCGATTTAATAAATAACACTTGCGATTTAATAAATAACATTTGCGATTTAATAAATAACATTTGCGATTTAATAAATAACATTTGCGATTTAATAAATAACACTTGCGATTTAATAAATAACACTTGCGATTTAATAAATAACACTTGCGATTTAATAAATAACACTTGCGATTTAATAAATAACACTTGCGATTTAATAAATAACACTTGCGATTTAATAAATAACACTTGCGATTTAATAAATAACACTTGCGATTTAATAAATAACACTTGCGATTTAATAAATAACACTTGCGATTTAATAAATAACACTTGCGATTTAATAAATAACATTTGCGATTTAATAAATAACACTTGCGATTTAATAAATAACACTTGGCGATTTAATAAATAACACTTGCGATTTAATAAATAACACTTGCGATTTAATAAATAACACTTGCGATTTAATAAATAACACTTGCGATTTAATAAATAACACTTGCGATTTAATAAATAACACTTGCGATTTAATAAATAACACTTGCGATTTAATAAATAACATTTGCGATTTAATAAATAACACTTGCGATTTAATAAATAACACTTGCGATTTAATAAATAACACTTGCGATTTAATAAATAACACTTGCGATTTAATAAATAACACTTGCGATTTAATAAATAACACTTGCGATTTAATAAATAACACTTGCGATTTACTAAATAACACTTGCGATTTAATAAATAACACTTGCGATTTACTAAATAACACTTGCGATTTAATAAATAACACTTGCGATTTAATAAATAACACTTGCGATTTAATAAATAACATTTGCGATTTAATAAATAACACTTGCGATTTAATAAATAACACTTGCGATTTACTAAATAACACTTGCGATTTAATAAATAACACTTGCGATTTAATAAATAACACTTGCGATTTAATAAATAACATTTGCGATTTAATAAATAACATTTGCGATTTAATAAATAACATTTGCGATTTAATAAATAACACTTGCGATTTAATAAATAACACTTGCGATTTAATAAATAACACTTGCGATTTAATAAATAACACTTGCGATTTAATAAATAACACTTGCGATTTAATAAATAACACTTGCGATTTAATAAATAACACTTGCGATTTAATAAATAACACTTGCGATTTAATAAATAACATTTGCGATTTAATAAATAACACTTGCGATTTACTAATTAACATTTGCGATTTAATAGTATGTCGACATTTGTGCGATTTAAGCGCCTCAAGCCAAGGACTACATTGACCAGCGGATGTACTTTTTTGGGTAGGTACTTTATCTGACCCCCATTATAGTGTTAGCCCTCCGTAGCCATCCTTAGCCCTCCTTAGCCATCCTTAGCCCTCCTTAGGCCTCCTTAGCCATCCTTACGCATCCTTAGCCCTCCTAAGGATGGCTAAGGAGGGCTAAGTATGCCTAAGGATGGCTAAGGATGGCTAAGGAGTACTAAATATGCCTAAGGAGGGCTAAGGAGGGCAAAGGATGGCTACATCAGTTATTATATGATACACTATAATGGGGGTCAGATAAAGTACCTACCCAAAAAAGTACATCCGCTGGTCAATGTAGTGTTTGGCTCGAGGCGCTTAAATCGCACAAATGTCGACATACTATTAATTATTAAATCGCAAATGTTAATTAGTAAATCGCAGTAAATCGCAAGTGTTATTTAGTAATTCGCAAGTGTTATTTAGTAATTCGCAAGTGTTATTTATTAAATCGCAATGTTATTTATTAAATCGCAAATGTTATTTAGTAAATCGCAAGTGTTATTTAGTAAATCGCAAGTGTTATTTAGTAAATCGCAATGTTATTTATTAAATCGCAAGTGTTATTTAGTAAATCGCAAGTGTTATTTAGTAAATCGCAAGTGTTATTTAGTAAATCGCAAGTGTTATTTAATAAAAACAAATGTTATTTATAAATAACAAACCATGAGGAGCTAAATAACATCAAAATATACAAAATAAACGCTAAATAATTTTTTTTACAAACGGTGCCCCATATGCACTAGCATCGCAGAGTCGTGGGTTCAATTCCAGCCGGAAGGCCTTGAAGTTGCATTTTTCGCAACTGGTCCCGGTTTGGTCTTAAAATGTATATATTCCAACTCTCGAACCTTCCGACCGGTAAGTTCCGACATTTTCCTGTAAGTTCAATCATGGCCGACTAAAATTTCTAAGCTTGGCTATAGATTTTCCTGGCGGAAAGCGTAATCGAAGTATAAAGATAAGAGCCCAGCTCAATATACGTATATGTATTGCCATAATAATATGAAAAAAGTCAAGTTTTAAAACATTTTTACTGACGTTTCGTTGCGAACTTACAACATCTTCAGAGTGATATTAATTACATGTGTGAAAACTATCTATATACTAGAAGTTACTATCGCAAGGGAAGTGCTGCCTCAAAAGTCATGGGAAGCCTAATTTTTGATAAAATTTCCAAAATGAACCCACTGTAGTATGTACACATTTAAATACAGCAGACTTAAATTACAAATGACTATCACTTAATATCTGAATATAATTGGCAAGGCTTTTGTAGTTGGTTGGTAAACAAATTTCTGATAAATCACTGCCACTATAAATCATGCTTCTTACTGTGGCAAAGCTGTTAGTGGAATTGCGAGTGTCTGATATGTTATGGCAAACCAAGCGCTAAACAAATAGGTGCTGACTAAATAAATACCAGAAATGGTATGTATGTAACAGATGTTTATGATATTGTTGCACAATTATTTATATCATCTAACTTTCAAGGAGATCTTTGTGATGTATTAGTTCATTGCACATGTCCACGACTCCACATATTATACTGTAATTGTCGTTTAGGAATACACCAAGGTCCACTGCAACCACTGTATTTTATTTTCCCAAAAGAACTTGTAATATTGTATTTACTGCATACCAAATATTAAGGTTATCCATGGCACACAAATAATTTCCATTGCCCACTGAATTTTCACAAAGTTGAGGTAAATAATTTCTTGAAGACAATTCCATGTACAGTTTATTACATTATACAGTGTACCCACATACAGTTTTGTGCACGAACCATTGTAGAAACCAAGTCAGATGTTAGTGGTATGTATGTGATCATAGCTACATAAATGAGTGCCAAAGATTGAGGAGATGGTGTCCATACGCTTAACTCTAATTCACAGTAAACAACGTTGAAAGAACATGCCTTTTTCAGTTTCCTTGTTGAATGAAGTGATTCACCGTTCTCAAAAGCATCGAGGTAGATAGTGTCTCCTTGAACTGATTGTTGCCATAGTTCCACTCGACACTCGTTATATAAACAGGAATGTTCTGTGCCGGTTTAAAAGCGCCAATAAACTAAAGGAACACTGTTTCCCTCGAGACTCGCCACTAAAACGTTCATGACCTTCATGTATACTCCCACAAGCAAGTAGAGACACAACGTAAACGAACAAACCAATTGTTCTTACCGTATTATAAATCTTCCGTACGCTCAAGTCAAAACAAAGGCAATCCTTGACTTAGCCCAAAACATGCGCCGTCGGTGCCCCCCCCCCCCTTGTTGCCCCGGATTTGCGAACAGAAAAAATCGAGATTTTGTCGACTATACATAAGTGTCGCGGAGGTCTGGGCATCATTTAAGGCACAGCTACCCAACATGTTAAGATTAGTGTGCTGCCTCCCTGAGGGGAGGCAGCAATAAGTCTATATTTACAAAAGAGAATAATTAATTAGACGGCTAACCAATGAGGTAACGAGTTGACAAACAGAAGGTGACATAAATAACAGCACACCGTTAGAACAGAGAAAGTGGTATGGAAGAGATGTTCTCATTGAGAGACGGTTTGAATTTAGAAATCAGTAAACTCTCTCGAATGAGGAGTTCAAAGTTGGAAGAAGAACGAGAAGAAGAAATACTAGAGAAGTCATCAGGAGTAATAGTGTGATGGGTAAAATTAGTATGAGACTGGATAGCAGAAAGGGAAGTGGTTGCTCGTTTCTTTCCGGTCAAAGGCGATACCCCCATGTGTTCTGAGATTCGCGTATGTAAATGTCGCGCGTGTTGATGAGATCGCGTGTTGTTTATAAATACACGTGTCAATGCTGTCATTGCTGTGGTGCATTGTACCTGGGCCAAACGCGACGACATTTACATACGCGAATCTCAGAACACATGGGTGTATCGCCTTTGACTGGAAAGAAACGAGCAACCACTTCCCTTTCTGCTGTCCAGTCTATTACTAATTTTACCCATCACACTATTACTCCTGATGACTTCTCTAGTATTTCTTCTTCTCGTTCTTCTTCCAACTTTGAACTCCTCATTCGAGAGAGTTTATTGATTTCTAAATTCAAACCGTCTCTCAATGAGAACATCTCTTCCATACCACTTTCTCTGTTTTAACTGTGTGCTGTTATTTATGTCACCTTCTGTTTGGCACCTCGTTACCTCCCGGCATTACCACCACCATATATACAGAACTCGTGACTAGGCTCTCGGCAACGGCTTCCGTAGCTCAGTGGTCAGAGCACTGCACTAGCATCGCAGGGTCGCGGGTTCAATTCCAGCCGGAAGGCCATGAAGTTACATTTTTCGCAACTGGTCCCGGTTTGGTCTTAAAATGTATGTATTCCAACACTCGAAATTTTCCTTCACCATAAATCCTTTCAACATGTAGTTTGATCGAGTGAAATGCCAAATATTACCTATAATATACCCAGAATCTTATCCCGGCATTACCACCAGGCTCTCGGCAACGGCTTCCGTAGCTCAGTGGTCAGAGCACTGCACTAGCATCGCAGAGGTTCAATTCCCAGCCGGAAGGCCTTGAAGTTGCATTTTTCGCAACTGGTCCCGGTTTGGTCTTAAAATATATGTATTCCAACACTCGAAATTTTCCTTCACCATAAATCCTTTCAACATGTAGTTTGATCGAGTGAAATGCCAAATACCTATAATAGACTTATATAAAGATAGTTTTCACACATGTAATTAATATCACTCTGAAGATATTGTAAGTTCGCAACGAAACGTCAGTAAAAATGTTTTAAAACTTGACTTGTTTCCATATTATTATGGCAATACATATATTGAGCTGAGCTCTTATCTTTATACTTCAATTTCTAAGCTCATAAACATTACAGTTTTGACCTTGGTCAGCTGGAGAAATGGTTAATTAGTCCTACGTTAATAACGCACTCTCAATACGGAATGAAAACATGATGACATTTTAATAAATTTATGTCTTTGGTGTTCTCTCGTTGATTACATTAATTTACATATAAACAAAACATTTAACATCAACATTAGATTTGTGAGTCTTAAATTTGGTAGTTTGAAATTAATTTAAACTGATAAGCGCTAAAAGTTAATGATTCTACTTGTCCGTGTTAAATCGAACACGTCTAAAATATAACTTCTGCTGACTTAAACTGGTAAAAAGATTTTTTTTGGGTGTAGCACAACCCCCCCCCCCCCCCCCCCCCCCCCCCCCCCCCCCCCCCCCCCCCCCCCCCCCCCCCCCCCCCCCCCCCCCCCCCCCCCCCCCCCCCCCCCCCCCCGTAGCTCCGGGCCTGAAATTATCAGTAGAAAAGCGCGGGGAAAAAACCGGTTTGAAACAGGATAGCGACTTACATATGGGCATTGTCGTGATATCTGCAGTTACTGTTGAAGGAATTCCTAAGTTTGCTAGTGCACCACGAATTAGACCACAAGGCAGGGATAAATACTAAAAGAAAGTGCAACAAAATTAAGGAATTTCTATTTGATTGATTGATTGATTGATAATAATATTTATTCAGGAAAACCAACGTCACAAAAAGCGTTTTTCAGAAGGTTCCTGAGAAACATAAAATATAAGAGATAAGATATAGGATATATGGATATATTATACCTCAACTTCAAATTGTCCAATCAGAAAGCTCAGTTTGTGCCACGTGAGCAGGAAATTAATCGCGATATCACGCCTTACCTCATCACTTAGCGAGCCTGCGTTCCTTTTGACAATGTTCCACCCCATGTTCCCCGGGGAACATGCCGGGGAACATGGGGTGGAACATTATTCGCGTAGATCACGCGAGACAACACGCACGACTCAATGCGTGAAAATGGCGGGAAAATTTCATGCCCACTTAAAATGGCCGAGAGTGAAGACAACCTGTCAAATATTGAGTCAGAAGACGAAGAAATTGCACGTATATTAGACGGCAGACACGCAAAAAATACAATAAAGGCAACAAAAAATGCTCTAAAAACATTTTCAGACGCAGTCGGGGATGTCGAAGGACTCACAGATAAAAAAATGCTCGACAAAAGTCTGGCGAAGTTTTTCGCTAACGCCAAAAAGAAAGACGGTACAAAATTTAAAGCAAATGCTCTTTGCCTATTTTTTCGGTATAATATATCATTTATAGACCCTCCGCTCGGGGGCCCCTCGGGAAATATCATCGCTGAGGGTAATATTTTGCCGAATCCCCCTCGCTCCGGGTCTATAAATGATAAATGTATTGCAAAATTACGGATTACGAATATATGTGTAAATGATTAATATGATTATATTACAAATAAGGTTAAGTATAAGGTCAAACAGTAATCTTAATATGGACAAAGAGTTCGTTTCTAAAGGTAGCTAATGGTTCGAGTCCAAAGCATTATATTCTTTACAAGCATGGTAAAAAAGTTTCTGTTTCCCCCAATTTGTCTTCGGTTTACTGAGGTAGATGTCATCCTTGCATCGTGTGTTATATGTATGATTAGTTTTTGTTATTTCGAAGTCGAAATCTGTTAAATTATTTTTACACTTGAAAATGGTTATTATACGATGTAAATAGCGCCGGTGCATAAGTGGATGCCAGTGTAGTTTGTTGAGGGCTTCAGTTGAGGAAGATAGTTGGGAGAAATCTAGAATAGTTTTGGCAGCTTTATTCTGGAGAATTTGTAATTGGTCCATAAGAGAAGAGTTATTTTTGTCACCCCATATAATATCTGCGTAATCGAACAGTGGGAGAATGAGAGCATTGTATACAGTAAGGCGAGCTTTAGTTGGAATCAGCGCTTTAACTCTTCTTAACAGCCCAATACGTTGATTAATTTTTGTCGATATTTTGTCCAAATGGTCAGACCAGGAGAGATTTTCTGAGAAAGTTATTCCTAAATATTTAAAAGTTCGCTCACGGTTAAGTTGATGTTCGTTGATATGAATTGAGATGTCAGCAAATGCTTTCAGGCGGTAGTTACTACCGTCAAAATAGCTTCCGCAGCCGCTGATTAAAGCAATCATTTTGGTCTTTTACTCAGCAGAAAATGGTCCAAGTAAAATACAATAACATGCTTAATCGCCAAATAGTGAAAAAGAAACGCAAAAATTGTAGAATTTACGATTTACTCCTTGGTTTGGACCGCGAGGTTCTCAAATTGCAGAACAAGGCGTGGAATCAAGAAGTTTGCCCTCCAATTTGCCGACCATGAGTTTCCCTCCAATTTTCCCAAGATGGCGGCGCCCAATTGGTTCCCAAATTTAGGCCCCAATGCTGGGAGGTCAATTTTGGCGTATAGACCTGAAAACTCGAGTTGGGGGCCGCGAAACAACTGGTCAGCGGTCACAGAAATTGTCAGAATGAAATCTTACATACCTTTGCAGCAGGAGCAATAAACTCTTCATTGTCTGATATTTGCGTAAGGAGTTTAAACCTGTTGTCTTGTAGTACATACACACCCTACAACATAAATAGATGTAAGGTTGGCCTGTTCAAACAAAAAAGGTTTTATACCCCAACCATTAGCCTGCGAAGCAGGCGTTTAGGAATTGGGGAGGGGGGTGTTGACTGGGGTGAGGGCGGATGGAACGCCTGCACGAAATACCCATGTTTTTGGATTTCTACGTCCACCAGAAGACGGTAAATTCTGATTGGCTAACTCAACTCATTAGTATTCAGGGGTTTCCTGTCAGCAAATAAACATTTAAAAATGGCCATTTTAGAAAAACTGTGTTGGTAGATATTTTTCTTTCGAAAGCTTTAAAGTGGCACTACGATGAAAATTCACCTCCGTCTTTTAGATTTTCTTTAGCATAGAATAGTATTTCAGGGTCGAAAGTGATCATCGATGTAAAAAAAAACAAAAAAAATGGTATTTTGAAGTAAGTATTTTGAGCTTTGAAATCACTACTATTTAGGCCACCATTACTGAGAACGTGTTCCAAGTGAGCCCGCAATTTCAAAAGATAATATTGTTTGTGACGTCAGATTCTCAATGCTACGCCTGAATTTCGGTCGAGGTTATTTGTTTTCTTGTTTTTTTCGAGAAGTAGATGAAATGTCCAGCCTTTCAGACGAAGAATTTGAAAAAACGACCTTGATTTACTTGAAGAATTAGCCACGTGGAGTCTTCGCGTTGAGAATTTGACGTCACTTCGTTACGCTGGTCAAGAACATGAACGATTAATGGCGGACACAACAACTCCAGATTCGGAGTAAGAAAAATAATGCTTGCCATCGTCGAATCGCAAAACGGTTTCGACCAAGTAATATTTAGCAGCTCTGCTTTATAAATACGTAAAAATATCGATAGGTAAAAATGTGATCGTAGTGGCACTTTGACCGATCTTCATTTTGTTGCTGGTCGTAGCTTTAAATTAAAACAGGAACAACAAGTTGCAACGAGAGAGCTGCTGGCAGGAAAAGAGGATTTGATGGTATTACCAACGGGATTTGGCAAGAGTTTGATTATGGATTTAGTAGATTTACCAGACGTTCGTGCGAGCGCGTGATTATCAGTCGGCAGGGGAAGCAGCTATTATTGTGATTTCGGCTACCTTAATGTCCTTGTCTTCAGGTGTTTCAACAGTGCTCTCTGGGCCTTCGGGGAGAATTCCTTCGACGTTTCAGAATAAAGAGACTTACGGCTAGACGTATATAAGTGATGGTTTCTACGTTGTCTTGCATATGAAATTTCTTGGCCAAATCCCATTCTGGAATTACGGTGTTCGGTAGTCAGATGTCGCTTCATTCTATCAGGGCTATTAATGTTATCAGTTGGTGGAACATCACTGTCTCCTTCTTTCGCATGTGTTAATACTGATTTAATAAAGTTATAAAGTTCAAAAGCATTTCTTATTTTTTTCTGCCGCAAGACCTACAAACCCGCTCGGAGAAAGTTTCACTACGTAGTATAATGCAAAGCCGATTGATTCACAAGCCGCAGCCAGAATCAACTCTGTGCTTCCATGTCTACACGATTGCTTGAATAAATTTTCAAAATAAATCTTGTTTCCACCAGATGCAGTCAAGCTTTTTACGGAGTTTCAGACATTTCACGATTCGGCCCGAAGTGAAATGTTTCAATCGTTGAGGAAAGCCCGCTAGTCGCTGATTGGTTGTTTTTGACAGTTTTTCATCATCATCATCATCATATTTATTAAGTCAGTAAAGCCCATAAGGCATCGCACCAACTGTAAAACTATATCATGTAGAAGTAATATCTATATATATATAAATTAAGATATAATAAAAAATTATGAATAAAAGCGTAAATTTATGATTTAAAAAATGATATGCAATAAAAGTTCCATGAAGGTTAATCTAAATGTTTTGTAAGTTCTTCCTTAAATTTATCTAAGGAAGGAATTGTAGCGATATTTGATGCAAGATTGTTCCAGTCTCTAGCAGTTCTGATAAAAAAGGAATATTTAAATGCATCTTTGGTGCTCATTTGGACTTGTAATTTAAACTTATGACTATTCCTTGTACGCAGTTCCTTGGATAACTGTAGATAAGACTCTTTGTCCACATCGACAATGTTATGAATAATTTTATACAACATCACGCGAGAGATTTTCCTTCTCTTTTCAAGGGGCTCTAGTTGTAATTTGTCAAGCATGGTTGTGACACTTGAAGTGTAATGATAGTCTCATGTGCAAAAACGAGCTGCAGATCTTTGAACTTGTTCAAGTTTGTCTACATCACATTTATAATGAGGGTCCCATGCAAGCCTGAATATTAGCGGCCGGTCACGGACATTGTCCGGTACAAATTTTCCATTTCTAGAGATTTGACAGTTACAATATTAATTATGTCTGTCATTTTGTCCGATGCTCATCTTGTCCGAAGATTAACTCAACTTTTTGTGAAAGTTAAACATTTTTGTGTTGAATGGACTCTGCTTTAGATTTTGTGTTGTACAATCTCAATGAGAGAGACATCACGCTAATTTTTTAGACATTGCGCTAAGTTTGGAGACCTGATTATGCTAAGTTTGGAGACATTGCGCTTATGAGACGTTACGCTAGGTTTGGAGATATTGTGTTATGAGACGTTACGCTAAGTCTGGAGACGTTTAGCCTGCGTGCAGACTCCACCATTAAATTTCATTATCAGGTGGAGTCTGCACGCAGGCTAGGAGACGTTACGCTAAGTTTTAAGACATTGCGCTAAGTTATGAGACGTAACGCTAAGTTTGGAGATATTGCGCTACGTTATGAGACGTTACACTAAGTTTGAAACGTTACCCTAAGTTTGAGACGTTACGCTAGGTTTAGAGACTTAAGTTGTACCGTGACAGGTACAAATTTTTGTATGTCCTTTACAAATTCATTTGTGCTGGTCATTCTGACAGGTACAGCGAAAATAATTATTTCCAGGCTTGGTCCCATGTTGTCGTTGCATACTCTAATTTAGGTCTCACGAGTGATGTGTACAGGGTTTTCTTGACTTCTGTGCAGAACCAAAAATTCCGTTTTATTAAGCCAATGTGGGTGGAAATCCAAAAACATGGATCTTTCGGGCAGGCGTTTCCTCCCCCCTCCCCACTTCGCCTTTCCGCTTTCTCCCTCCCCCTAACGCCGCCACGCAGGCTTGAGTAGCGTGAAACTATGTTTAATAATATGTTTAATGATTTTGCTACGTGATAGACAGTGGTCAAGATGGTCATAATGACGAAGAGATTGACAATCTTTTTTGAATTTATAATGGCGGTTTTGTATGAATAAAGTTGTGTTATGGGCGTTTTGTCAATGTCAATGTTGATGTTAAATAAATGTTTTGTTTATATGTAAATGTAATCAACGAGAGAACACCAAAGACATAAATTTATTAAAATGTCATCATGTTTTCATTTCGTATTGAGCAAGTGCGTTATTAACATAGGACTAATTAACCATTTCACCAGCTGACCAGTGTCATTTTAGTAGGCACTCAACGGAAAGACAGTATTTTGACAAGCTTCGATCGATAGGTGATGTAGTCGGTATACAAGCTCGTACGTCAGTCGGTTGAAGTGAGCTTACATTCCCCTGTAAAATTGTACGGCCCTGTATAATACATAACTTGGTTGACCGATTATCTACTTCGTCGTACTCAACGAGTTGTGGTAGAAGGCGCTGCTTCGCAATGTGTGCCACAGGGAAGTATCTTGGGTCCAATGCTATTTTTGCTTTTCATCAACGACATCCCAGATGTTGTACATCCCAGATGTTGTACGTGACGGCACTTCAATGTCGCTTTATGCTGATGACGCGAAGCTGTACAGGGGAATCAAATCGATTGATGACTGTGTTCAGTTGCAGGAAACCTTGTCAATGACCGAACATTGGAGCCAAGAATCTTACATCAAATTCAATACTTCGAAATGTAAGGTTCTAACAGTTTCCCGCAGGAAATCGCCTTTCCTGTTTGATTACCATCTAGGCGCTGCTGAACTGTCACGTGTCCAAAAAGAAATCGATCTTGGAATCACAGTAACCAGTAACCTATCCTGGGACTCCCATATCTCTTCTATTGGAGCTAAGGCCAACAAGCTGCTGGGGTTACTTAGAAGAACCTGTCCTCTGCTTACCGGCGGACCGTAATGTTCGACGAACACTTTATCTATCTCTCGTAAAGTCACAGCTATGCTATGCCACCGAAGTCTGGTCACCATCTCTGAGTACCCACAAGTCCAGACTTGAACGCGTTCAGAGACGTGCAACAAGATGGATCCTTAAATCCAACATAGGGGGGATGTCATACAAGGAGCGCCTTCTGGCTCTAAATCTGTTGCCCTTGTCTTACGACAGAGAAATCAAGAATCTATGTTTTTTTTATAAGGTTTTGTATGGACTCTGATCTAAATGTTTATAACTTTGTCTCGTTTGTTGGTCATAGTCGTACCCGCATCTGTAAAAATCCTACCCTTATGCTCAAAGCACCATCCTGTAAAACTAGTACTTTCCAAGCCTCCTACTTTAACAGAATTGTTCCTCTCTGGAATTCTGTTTGTAAAATAGCACCACCCAATAGTCTCTGCAGTCTTGCAACATTCAAAAGATTTTTACTCAATACTTATTTATCATTACTAACATCTACTTTTGACGTCGATATGACTTGTACATGGTCATTATACCGTAACTGCTCCTGTCACTGATAGTTTTCCAATGTGCCAACTGCTTGGATTCCACGGAGCATCGTTGTACATGTATGTGTGCAGCTTCAACCTCGTTCTTCTGAATTCCACTCAGTTTTATTCATTTTGTTCTTTCAGTGGAGTTCGGAAGAATGGGGTTGGGGCTCAGGGTTCGAATTAGAGAGAAAAAGTCGACTCAATCGAAAAAATTGTGAATTTCGATATGCAACATGATTCTCACCCGTAAAAATAAATGGCATTTGAAATTCTAAATCTTCAAATTTCTGACTTTTAATTTATCTCGCCCATGTAAATCACGTTACATTTAAGTATGCCATGGTGTAAAATGATGATTCAAAGTAGAAATAAGTAATGAAAAGAATTTACAACATCTACGACCTGCCAAAATACAAGAGATCCGCGAAAACCGCGATGTAAATAAGCTTGACGACAAAATGGCGGCCATTGAATTTCGTCCCGAATTTCGTAAATATTTCTGCTATATTTCTTCGTTTCACATATCTTTTTTAAGAAAAACAAAACATTGAACGCAAAAATGGAAAACGAATACATGTTATTAAAAAATGTCGATTCGCAAAAAATAAAATTTTCGATTCGCAAGTGCCAAAAATCGGCTCGCAAATTGCGAATTGCGACCTGCTAATTCGAACCCTGGGGCTGCGCGTGTGTGTTGGTGCCTCGTGAATTCCAAGCAGTTGATCTATAACTAATGTATTTTTAATTTCAACGGGAAGGCGCCTCGCCCAGGTCCTCGAGTCCCGTTCGCGCTCTTTCCGTTTGGGTATTTTTTGTATTTACATTAATATCTAATAAAATCGACGAACACCCTTAATACGTTTTCCCAAGCTATAATTAACTGTTATTAGCACAGTGCCGACGGCCACTAAATATGCAAGGCCTGTAAGAATATGATATGATTTAAAGAATCTCCAAACCTGATGATTCGTTCTCAAGTTATCAATTTGTTTCTTGTATAAAACAGTCCAGAAATCTTTACAAACATATTTCATAACATCTAAGTCATCTTTAAATCTTGGAGTCTCTTTCGTAAACCTATAAAATAAAACATTGAACACTTGACCAGGGCGCAAAATAACGGCAGGACAACGGACAATGTCCGGCCAAATTGAGGTGTTGTCCAGTCAAACTCTCGCCGTGCCGGTCATTTTGACCGGTCATATTGTGACATTAAAGTGCCTATAACCCCTATATATTTTTTTAGTTTTCCAAGTTTTTTTGTTTTTTTTAGAGCCAAAGTTTGCTGAATAGCTCTTGAAGTAAGTATTTTGAGCTCTGAAATCACTATTATTCAGGCCACCATTACTAAAAAAGTGTTCCAAGTGAGCCCACAATTTCAAAAGGTAATATTGTTTGTGACGTCAAATTCTCAATGCTACGCCTGAATTTCAGTCGAGGTTACTTGTTTTCTTGTTTTCTTCGAGAAGTAGATGAAATGTTCAGCCTTTCAGACGAAGAATTTGAAATTCGTTTACCTTGATTTACTTGAAGAATTAGCCATGTGGAGTCTTCGCGTTGAGAATCTGACGTCACTTCGTTACGCTGGTCAAGAACATGAACGATTAATGGCGGACATAACTCCGGCCAGATTCGGAGTCAGAAAAATAATACTTGCCATCGTCGAATCGCAAAACGGTTTCGACCGAGTAATATTTAGCAGCTCTGCTTTATAAATATGTAAAAATATCTATAGGTAAAAATTTGATCGTAGTGGCACTTTAAGTGTGCTATTAGTAAGAAAAAAACGAAAAATAAAGGGAACTGGGACGAGCAACGTGATGACGTAGCTTAAGGGACGATGAAGTGAAATTCCTTTCGTCAAGTTTGGTTCGTTATCACACCCAAAAACAACACATCTATCTGGCATTTTTTCGCTTCGATGACAGTGTTGGTTTCTGTTGTAGTGTTGTATACACTGTCACTGAGAGTGAGAAAATCCCGTCCCTTAAGCTACGTCACATCATGTGGGTACCAGGCTCTTTTCGATTTTTAGAAATTTCTTGCGGAATATTCAAAATAGCGATTTCATGCAATATTGGAAGAAAGATATCTTCGAAACCAATGAACCAAATCAAAAACCGTAAAAGAACTATTCAGCTAATTCTGGCTCTACTACTTGGAACAAACTAATTGCTCAAAAGACGAAGTGGAAATAAATTCAATTGAGAGCGGCTGCAACTGTCAACAACTGAGGCGATCGCCCACATGCAACGAACTTGTTTGAATTTAATGACGACAGACAGATTTCATTAATTAACAAGCGTCGCAAATTCCGAAACTTTCCAGAGAGGAGTTGACAAAGAACACCTACTTTATAGAATAAAATGAATCTGGACTGCTAATTAAACAAATTAAACTAACGCTGAAAAGTATCGGCATTTCATTTGTGTTGACACGATACCAAGGCTGAGCATCTGTTTTCATCTCGCACCACCGCTTAGAAATGATTTTCAAATTGCGCCAGATAATTAGGTGACGGTTTCGCACATTTTCAGTCTTGTATCGCGTGTAAACGAAACGGCTGACATAAGCTAAAGCGCAATGGATTTTACGTGAACGGGTTTACCGATGGCGATTACGGAATTAAGGCTTTTTCAGGCTTTAGCTGAATAATTTGTCCTGTCATAAAATCGGCATGTCCGAGCTAAAATTGACTTGGTCAGTCATCTTGACCAGTTGACCGGCGATCAGCTCAGCAGTTATTTCGCGCCCTGCTTGACTGTAAAACTGAGAAAAAATGTCCAAGTGACAAGTGCGTGTGCAGAAACAAACCAAAATGTACATCATTGTAACTTTCACTCTCCATCTGAGTCTTGGTGGCTCAATGGTTAGAGCATCTCACTGGCAATCAGAAGGTTACAGGTTCGATGCAGTGTGTATATTAACACCCATAAAGTATTACTGATATATAGTGACTGCTGCATAGACAGTATAGGCATTATCAATCAAACCAGTACATCATTGTAACCTTACTGGTTATAGGTATGCCTATATGCCCTTGGAGACGTTCTGTGCCGGGGCACCTGGCATTTTAAGGCTTTGCCACACCCAAGATCTCAGAGAAATGTGTCCAACTAGTTGTCTGAATTTCTCCACTCATGCGTTAAGGAGAATCTTCTCACGCTGGTTCGCATACACAAACAAGGGACTGTATCTCTCTTTCTTCTACTTTTAATTCAACAATTCATGTTACATCGACATCGTTCACGATCTAACACTCGTTCGCTCTCTCTCTATCTCTCGCAATCTCCTTCCTTATCTGCCCTACTTACGGAAATGCATACCTATATTTACAACGTCACTACATTTACCACAACAGTGTTCCATTTCCTATTTACTACAACCGATTTCTATATCGATAGCTATAACAATTTATCTTCCCATTGACTATGCCAAGTTCGTTCAATGACCTATGTCATTGCGGTAACTAACTAACTAACCACGAAATTAATCTTATACACCCTTTTCCTGTGCGTCATAGGAACCTGGTGTTTCCTGTAAATCCTGTGAATCATAGCAACCTAATGATGCGTGAGTGGAAGTTTGGGAGAACGAGAAATTAGTGGGAACACGAGCCCGCAGGGCGAGTGTTTCCACGCTATTTCGAGTTATCCCAAACTTTTACGAGTTTTAAAATAATTTTATTTAAAATAACACTGAGGAAATAAGTAATAAGACTCTTTTATTAAAATGATGAAAATATATACATTCTCCTTACTCACGCTAGACAGCGTCGTCGGCTGCACAAATGAACACAAACGCTCTTAACTGTGAAGAAAAGCATCCAATCTTCTCGTTTTTCTTCTTGTTGGCTGTCACAGAACATATTTATCGACATTTTAGCTGTTTGTTAGCAAAGGTTCGTCTTGCAGTCCATTTTATAAAAATGGCGGGAAAAATCCATGTTTACATACAGTTATATAAACATGGCTCTTAGCCAATCAGTGCGCAAGTTTTCAAAATGTTATTTTATAAACTGCCATAACTTCGTCAATTTGCGACCAAATTATCCTGGGGATACCTGTGACTCATAGGAACCTAATGATGCGTGAACCTTGTGGTTTGGACAATTTACAAGACTGACATAAATTCCTGTCCATCAATCAAAGAGCATTTTACCGAGCATTTTACCTTTATCATCATCCATGTATCGTCTGTCAATCATATATTCACATGTGGGTCCCAGGACTCCTGGTCCTTCGTTACCATATATAAACACTGACTCAAATGGCTTTTGGCTTACTCACTGATCATTCTTTACGTCAGTGGTGGATTTATAGGGGGGAGGGGGGATGGACAGGGATATGCACCCATGTTGGCCTTGGTGAAAGGGGAGTGCAAAAAATTTAATGTTTGAGGTAAATTGGTTGCCTATTAAGGAGCGAATTAAATTTCAAAATACTACAGACTGTGTACAAGATACTCCATGGTTTATCACCGGGCTATCTCACTAACCTACTTGAGGAACGACAACCTACACGTGCACTCCGTTCATCAAACAAATCCCTCGTGTATTCAAGCAACTGGAAACAGTATGGTTACATATGGAAGTCGAGTATTTTCATCTGCAGCACCTGAACTTTGGAACCCTCTTCTGGAACACATTAAGTCCAGTGAAAACGTTCAAGTTTTTAAGACATCTCTGAAAACATTTTTGTTTAAACGAGCCTATAATGTTTAGTTATTTTAATAATGAACAATTCTTAGGAACATTTTATAACTATTATAAGCAGGCTTCAAAATAAATATGAAACGTATACCGGTCATTATGACCGGCGGCTCAATAAATTTGCCGGTCACAGCGGAATTTTTACCGGTCATCTTTAGTTATTCTTATTTGCGCTCGTCGTTCGCGTGACTCGTGAGTTTACTAGCAAATTGCTACATGTTGTAGTCATATTATTAAGTCGATGAAATTATCACAAAATATCCCAGGATAGACTCTATGTAGATAGCAAATAGTAAATACTCCAAAGTCAAAGTGTCAAAGTGTCAACAACAACATGCAAAGTACGAAGTACGAACATAGTAATATAATAATATACAAATTATCCATTTTTGGTGGAGTATTTCGAATTGTTTTATCTATGCCATCTCGACATCGCTGTCGTTGTGTATATCTCTCCTTTTGACCCGTTGCTTGTACGTGCGTGTTACTTTTTGGTTTGGCTGACGCACTTTATCCTCGGACCACGACTTGAGTCCTTCTTCACCTATTCGGAGCAGATTCTCTAAACGTTCCTGTTTCAGCAAAGTGTGTGTGGTATCCTTGACCCTCTTTAAACGCGAGAAATGACAGTTGCAACAATGCCCAAAAAGTGAAAAAGCTTCAAGCCCAAACGCAAATGGCTGCATTATAGGGAAACTTGGAAAACAAAAATCTTCTCCACTCTCCAGCCAAACGCATCGTTCAAAAATTCACCGGTCATGCATGTCCGCCAAGCGACGGTATTTGCCGGTCAAACTGTAAAATTTTACCGGTCACTGACCGGTGACCGGCACTTATTTCGAAGCCTGATTATAAGTATTTTATTCTAGTCTTACATTAGGTTATATTATTCCATAATTGTAGGAATGTAAGTTTTATCTCATTTATCATGTAAGTGCATTGAGATTTTTAAATGCGCATAAGAACATTAAATTATTATTATTATTCAAAACTTGTTATCAGTCTTAGACCAACTTAAGTTTTGGAATTCAAGGCAGTACTAGTTCAAAATACCCAATATTAATAATTAATTTAGTTTGATACTTTGATTGAATAAAGCAAATTCTTAATTTTGCTATAAACGTCTAACATTATAAGTATTCGATAATGAAAATAGAAATTAGAAAAGCAATCAAATATTCAAATGTCAAAAAGCATGAGTTTTGCTGTTAGCATGGTTAAATGGTTCAAAACATGTGATCAACTGATAATTTTTTATAGATTGCGTAATATTGGCGTGGCGTTCGGAAGTATTCAGCGTACCGTATTTCCTCTAATAAACGCTCCCGGCATTTATTAAATTTTGAAATAATTTGATGCGGCTTTTGTTAGAGGGGGGCATTTATTAGAGGGCCAGGGCTCAAGATTTGAATTTTTTATCCAAGTGGATACTAGCACCTTAAAATCTGGTATCCCTCCTTGAAATTAAGTATCCCAGATTTGGATAGTAGGTATTCCGATTAGCAGTATCCAGCTTTGATTGAACTTCATACTGTGCTTTGTTGTTTCATATCTGCGTTTGATTTCATCGCTTCTTTTATCACGCCTTGCTTGGACAGTTAAATTTGGTGTATCACTTCCTCGATGGCTTGTACGGTCTTGTTGGTCTGCAGTAGCGTTTCAGCTGTTCGTAGTGTCCCTAGCTCGTTATCATCGACTTGTATCGGCTGCAGTGCTTCATCTTGTGGGCCTTCATCACCGATTTGAATGTGCGCGTCTTGTTGACGTTGTTGTGTTTGGGTTAATACCGAAGACAAAGTAGGTTGTCTCTCGTCATCAACTTGTGTTATTTCAGCTGTAGAAGTCGTCGTGGTCGTCTCCCTTGTTGATTGTCTCGCTGTTTTCGTATTAAATATCTCCACATTACTAAACAATATGTTATTGCCTGAGCAGAGGTCCAGTTCTTTTTTCATTTTTACTTTTATTATTTTACTTTATTTAACTTTAACAATGGCTACATTGTTTACATCACTTTGACAATGAAGTCAGTCAACATCTGTGGAAGAAGAAATTAAAAAGATTCCTTGTTTGGTTCCATCGTTGCCACAAAAAAATTAATAAACCTGTCAATTTTAGCATCCTTTTTCTTGCACTTTCTGTATTTTTTCTAATATTAAAATGCGTTTATTAGAGGGAGGCGTTTATTAGAGGGAGGCATTTATTTGAGGGAGGCGTTTATTAGAGGGAGGCGTTTATTAGAGGGAGGCGTTTGTTGGCATTCTTGTATGAAAAGGGGAGGCATTTATTAGAGGGAGGCGTTTATTTGAGGCTAGGCATTTATTAGATGAAATATGGTATCTCCGGCATACGGCGCGTGCACTGAAGTGATTTCTGCTTTATGTTACTTGTTTAGGCATATCAATATTGCTTTCAACCTCGTCCTTAGGGTTTTGTGTGTTTTGAAATTAAGCTGCAGGAAAGCATGTTATTTCCTCAGTTTTCAAATGCCTAAAATATCGGCACGACTATCACTCTCCCCAGACCCCTATTTTTTATATTGCGTAATATTGGCATGGCGTTCGGAACTATTCGGCATATCTCCAGCAGAGTTTACATGGAATGCACCCTGGCTGTCAACCCCAAGCTCCCACAAATACACAATCACTCTCATATCAGGGTTCGAATTAACACATCGCGATTCGCAAAACGCGATGCACTTTTTATAATTTGCGATGCAAAAAAGGGCAAAAACTAGTAAAATCGTGATGCAACAACTCAAAACAGAGTTTTGTTTACTGGCTGTTTGTAAATTCCCAATATAGTACGTAAGGAACGCGCGCGCATATTCCTTGTCCTGTAGTTTTTCATCCCCTAGAGCCGATCGTCGTGTTCTTTACACGTGGAACAGCGAATATTTCCAACATGTTTTCCACCAGGTTGTACATCCCTTTAGAGCTTGATGTTGTACTCTTTCTCCCAGATCTTTACCGTTTTCAGTTTAGGCATGTTTTCAGTTTAGACATGTCATATTCAGCTGCTTTTACATGTTTTATCACGTTGCTTTGCGTTTTTTGGGTAACCAGTATGGCGGGGAGCTTTGGCATCAAACCATAATTCGATCGCTGCATGTACCGGTCTGAGCCTAGCTGTTTTTTCAAGGCTATATCTGCAGCACGCTTGTGCATATATATCAGTGTTGACATGCTTTTTGACGGAATCAGACATTGCATTTTTAGAGTCGAAAGATGGCGTGATCGAACTCTCACCGAAATGACGATGTAAGATTTGGAAAATGGTGAAGCTGACGATGAAACCGAATAACTTTTTAATTCTTACCTTTGTTTTAAGTACTTTATATTACATATTATATATCTACATCGCTTTAATAAATTACGATTTTGATAATCGGGGGGGGGGGGGGGGTGCAATTTTTCGAACAAATATTTTTGCGATGCACGTTGGAAACGTTAATTCGAACCCTGCATATCTTGTTTGTATGTTACAAAATACTATAATGTATAATTTCTTTATAGAAAGCGAACAATGAAATAAACTGTAAATAATCCTTTGTACCTCTCCGCTAGTCTTTGTCCAACAATGTAGCCCATTTGCTCCAATTTATTCTTAGCCTCATTCTAGAAGTATAATTAAGAAAATCTAATGTTTCAAAATGTTTCAAAAAATAATTGGCGCAAAATGAGTAGCAAAACCTTAGCCCGCCAATTTGGGGATACGAAATTGTCATTACTTCGTCATCTTTGCCGTGCCTTTCATATATATACTCGACAATCTGCATGTGCAAGAATTCAAAAACTGAATCTGTGTCCGCCATCTTGGTTGCTTTGGTTAACCACAGCTACCCCAAGCAGCTACCCCAAGAACGTTTTATGAATTCCCTAGTGCCAGGCAGGCTTGTGGTGGCCGCGCAATATGCCAACATGTCAGAAACAACAGACGAAAGGTTCTCCGCAGTTAGCCAAGAAATTCACGAATCCACGTTGAAGAAACTGAAATTATTTGATTCCATACGTGGAAAGGATGTTCGGGAGTTGGATTTTCCGTTCTGGGACATGGTCGTGGTCACAGCAGTCGATGAAAAGCAGCGAGTTGCTTATGAACTTCAGATCGAAGCCAAGGTCTTGCGTGGCGAGCTGCCAAAGGGGTTGATCTACGAAGTTGTGAGTGACCCGAAGGGGACGAAGATCGGCAATGGTGGAGCGACGTTGCATGCGATAGAAAAGCTGGAAAGCATTCATGGTAGGGAACTGCTTGGTGGATCCAAAATTCTGATGCTGCATGCAGGGGGGTTCAGCCAACGGTTGCCAAGTGCCAGTGTTCTTGGGAAGATATTCACAGCTGTTCCGCTGGGTGAGTATTGCCCAAACTTGTTTATATTGAGCTCTTGGATATTGAGCATTTGCATATAATGCCTGCTTGCCAGCCACCCACTCAGCAGCCCCCACCTGCCTGCTCAGCAGCTGCCTGACGCGCCCTGACCAGTCTGGAATCTAGATGCTGTATGCCAGATGTGTCAATTTTGACAGGTATTTCAGCATGCGATTCTTGACTGTGCAAAATGGTGGCCAAAATTTAATTGAATTCATATCTCGCGCATTGTGTGGTTCCAGAAAATATCCATACCCCCCACAGAAGACATTTTGGTTTTCACACCCCCCCCCCCCCCACCTTCAGGAATTTCCGTTCCAGGAGGACTTTGGTGGCCTCCCAACCCTCCAGGAATTTCCAGTGTTTTTAAACATGGACCCTCCCCCCTTGGAAATTCCAAAAGTTTTATACTTAAAAAAATGAAGACATGGTTAAGCAAAATATACAATAACATTTTATTATTAAGCTTAAGAGTACAGTAAATTATAAACTCAATCTTCATAATTTTAAAGAACGCACACTTCGTTATTATTCTTTACTTTTCACATCTTGAATGAATAACTGTATGTAAGTGTCAATGTATTTAGCTCTATTACAGCTAATTGGGGACACGTAACACAACACAAGACAGAAAGCAGACTTGGAGTAGCCAGGGACACACTAAACATACTGGCACTAAACACACAGCGCGCAGGCAGGGTGGGGGAACCCGCCCGACATGCCCCACCTGGTGGTGAGCCGCGAAATAGCAGACGACCAACTGGTAGATACACAGAACGCAATCCCACCAAGCTGTCAGGCCGGGAGCTGAAAGCATCCAAACAGTCCACCAACGACTGCACTGTGGCGGCAAGCACAAATACATTCCCCCAACGACTGTACGGCAGCAGCACCCCAAGCCGGATAACCCATCACATGACTGTGCAACAGCAAGGGAACGCAAATGCAGACCCCAATACCTGTACGATAAGCAATGTTGCACAGTATGGACCCGCACAAGCATTAGCAGCTATCCAGCAGGCAACAGCTGAACCGGATGACTGCCCACATGACTGTACAACAGCAGGGGAGCACAAATACAGACCTCCCAGTGCCTGTATGACAAGCAATGTTGCACAGTACGGACCCACACTAGCAGCTAGCCAGAAGGCAACTGCGCACAGACCTGCAAGAACAGCACCTGTGGACCAGCGACCAAGGCATGCCAGGATGCACTGCAAGCCACCACCAGACCTCCGAGCAGTGAGGAAACAGAGACAAGGAAAGGGTGGGAGGGAAGAGCGACACATATGAAAGCTTGACACTCAACTAAACCCAAGGCTAGGTCAGACAGGCTAGAGGTGACTGGAAATGCCCATCCCCAGAAGTAAGGTACTGAAACAAACACAAACACACTTTGCCTAGTGTTAATTATTTTTATAATCCACTTATTTCATCGGATTTCGGTTTTCATTTGTTTTCGGTTTTCATTTGTTTTCAACTGCAGTCAGGGATCATTGGGGGAAACAAAATTGTTTGATTCTTGTGATGATCATGTATCGTCGCCGATGACCGGTTTTCATTCATCCTAATTTGTCGCAAATTGTCCCAAATCATCGTAAAGCTATATTGGATGATTGCCAATGAAATGCAACATATGAAAACCAGGCTCCCCAGCCTGAGTTGGTCTGCAATTAGCAGCTGCTCGCCGGATTATCCCCTCGCAAGCGAGGTCGCGAAGC
Organism: Chrysogorgia sp. JL179-B06; assembly: GCA_035772405.1. NCBI lineage: Eukaryota > Metazoa > Cnidaria > Anthozoa > Scleralcyonacea > Chrysogorgiidae > Chrysogorgia > Chrysogorgia sp. JL179-B06. The sequence goes on along the minus strand of JAYKKM010000506.1, from coordinate 63,187 downwards.
GAGGGTGATAATCTCGCCGTGGCAGGGATCCATTTCTCACGAAAAATTTGTATATAATTATATATATTTATATATTTCAGTAGAGCATGGTAAGACCAACTCCTTATAAGAAAGTAAAAAGTAGTTTTGGGTGATCCATTAATTTGAATAGAACAATATTTGGGCAATATCTTCCCAAAGCGGCCATTGGCGATTTGTGATCTAACGAACTGCATAAAGAGGTTTTTACGAAGGGTATACACGTTTGCGTAATATAATAGGTACGACTTTACAAAAAAAAAAAACCTAACATAGATTACATTATATAGTAATAAAGCAATGGCAGGGTGACCGCAACAGCATAGCCAAATACTGCAGACCCAGAATTTAAAAGTATATTTACAAATAATAATAATAAATAATTACTGTTAATTTAATAATAATACACAACAACTGTAGCTCAGGAGGGCCGCAATACTCCATTTCTACACCACGCCAAGATTATTTATGATCAATAATTCATCATCAGATGGTAAGGATCGAGATAACCAAAGCCAAACGCAGAAACACACCATTGCCGCCCCCCGGATCCACAGCCGTTCTGTATTTGATTAGTCTAATATTAAGAACAACAAGTGATGGTACGGGTAATGCTACGAGACGAATTACACTTCAAGCAGATTGTTTTAAAGGATCTAGGATTATCACAGTTATAGGTGTTTGCCAGGGATATTGATCGAGATAACGTTCAAAATAATATACGACGAAGCGGCAGTGATTGCCGAATAATTTCTAAGTACATAAACCGTTTTTACGAAGGGTATGCACGTTCTCATAATATAATAGACACGTATGTTATGTATTTATACTCGGTAATTAGAAATCTGTTTTCAGAATTGAAATCGAGTAAATATTGGCTGAGATTACATTCAGAATCTATGTACGACGAAACGGCTCTTTGCGATTTATTGTTTTTTAATTTTTGCGGTCAGAACCCTGGGGATCATGGATTGGAAAAGGGGGGGAGAAGGCGGGCGAGGGGTTATTACGGTACACATATTTTTAGTGGTAACACTAATTTTCAGTCTCCCGGGACCGCTCTCTCTCCCGATATCTGTACAAAGCACTGGAACGTGTAACTCAATATCGTTGCTCATTGCAATGCAAGAGGACATTCTGACTGTACTGTAATTTTACTCATGCTCATTCTTTATTATTAGGTGACCCGATTTATCAGATGATTGAAATAAAACTTGCGTTGTGCATCGAGTTTCCGCAGAGAATGACACCAGGTGTTTTTATTAGCTGTCCTGACATTATGGAGTTGTTTACCATTGAGCAAGGCGACTGGACGTTCCAGTTACCAGGAATCACAGCCCTTGCTCATCCGTCTCCCATAGAGATAGGCACCACTCACGGGGTATTTATATTGGCCGAAAAACCACCGCACGTCGACTGCGGTAATCAATCAAGTTTGCCTTCTGTAACGCAAGCAAGTTGCATCGAATTCCTCCATAAGCCTTCGAGGGAAAGAATGCACGAGAAAGGAGCGGTGTTCTCTCTTTGTAATGAAGATTATGTGTACACGGATAGCGAGTTCTTTATGGACTGGCCGACGGCAACGAAGCTGGTGAAGTTGTACCAGGGTTTGTCACCGTTGGGGTGCGAGGTAGACGCTTATGGTGATTTTCTGCAAGCTCTTGGCAGAGACGCAAGCATAGATTACTGTAAGAACGTCGCTAATGTCGTCGAGGTTGTCCCGAAGCTCGTGGAAACACGCGAGAAGTTTTTCCAGGCGCTTCGTGGCACGCAGTTCAACGTGTTGCTCTTCAACAAATCGAAGTTTTATCATATCGGTACCATGACTGAGTATCTCGAGGCGTTTTGTGGTAATTTGGAGTTCCGGTAAGTGCATCGTCAATGCTGCGTGATCCTGGGTGCAAACTCTCTAAGTGTTTGCATCAGGCAATATTGGTGAAATGAAAAATATTATCCCTTCGCAAGCGAGGGTGATAATTTCGCCGCGGCAGGGATCCATTTCTCACGAATAGTTTGTATATATATATATATATATATTAAGATAGAGCAATATTTTCCCAAAGCGGACATTGGCGATTTATGATATGACGAACTACATAAAGAGGTTTTTACGAAGGGTATACACGTTTGCGTAATATAATAGGTACGTGTGTTATGTATTTAGACTCGCTAATTCCAAATCTGTTTTCAGAATTGAAAACGGTTAAATATTGATCGAGATAACGTTCAAAATCTACGTACGACGAACCGGCCTTTTGGGATTTGTTATCGACAGACGCGGTGGGGGACGCGGTGGGGGACGCCATGGATGGGGAAAAGAAATTCAAGGGGTGGGGTGGGGGAAGTGGTAGAAAAGGCGAGGGAGGGGATTATTGCGGATTCGGATTTCTAGTAAGGTGGACGAAGCTGTAAATAAAGATTATAATAATAATAATAATAGTTGGTTTTAATTCGTAATTTGTAGCATTAGCGAAATTATATTACGATACAATATTAAAGGAGGAAATATCATGAAACTATTTACAGCGTCCTAATTACCTAAATTTACAAAGTCAAAAACTCATTACAACGTAAAAATTGTCTTTATTTAAAAGAGAAAATAAGCATTATAAACTTAATTAAAACAACACACACTTGAATTAAATTTAGAAATGGTATAAACGATGCTAAGACGTTCTGTCTTAAATTGATAGTTGTAAATTTGATTATTATCTGATCTTGTATTACATGAACCATGATGTAAATCTTGTAAACGCGGTGGCAATAGATGGTGCAAGAGCGGGGGAAGTCTGGTTCAAGGCTTAAAGAAGGGACAGGTCAGATCTCGATCCAGAGACTCACTTCCCGCCTTAAATCCGTGGAGATATTGAGTGCTGTATGGCCGAGTGATCGGCCAAAATAAACTAATTCATGGACTTTGCCGACTTAATACATGTAGATGTAGATTGATGTTTGACTTTCTGAATTCATGTCAAGAATAAGAGACATCACAGCTGTCTAGACGAAGATTGTTTGCAAGCTAGCAGCCATAGGCCGTAGCGGCCGTTATGCCAGGTTCTTCGTGTATATATTCAGGTTTTAATTTTTAAACATACATATAGTTTGTCAGTTAATGTTTTTATATGTCCACCCTGTCTTTTTATTCTAAACTGTCTTTGTGAACCACTATATAAAAATAGGTACGCTAGTCGTACAGCCGTACATGCAGTATTTGCACCTTTAATCATGGTCGTGTGTTATCGTCGCCACTTTGATTGGAAACAGCCGTTGGCGCCGAAGCTATGCTATTTTTACTTACATTACTCATCAGCGCGATTACAACTGCGCACGCGCAGATACAATAAATTTGTGTTCTGCATTTGAAATCATAACGTTGTTTTGTTCACAAAAACCAATGAGAACGCTCAATTTTTCAGAGGTCCCAGGACTACTTGACGCGCCTCTTATAGTCAAGGGCTCTGGGGATGAAAATTAATATATGCAACAACGATTTTCAAATTATTCAGTCACCGGTTTGATTAGATCAGTCAAATCTACTATCCGTGGCAAATTGTATTAGAAATAGCCAAGAAATAGAACGCGTACCCTACGCGTCATTGAATTGTTGGATTTTGTTTGGTATTTATTTTCAAAAGCGTTGGTCAAATGTTCGAAAGTCGATGGAAGAAGCTAAAGTTTTACACCAACGTTTTAATAATCACGAAACTTGTAATGACAACAGGACAATGGGCATTTTAAAATTTCCATCCGATTAATAGAGGCACAAGTATTGACGAAAGTTATCTCTGGAAATTGTCACTTGGTAACTGAATAATTTGAATATCGTTGTTGCGTATATTAAGATGTCGGCAAACGGTAACGAGAAGTGGGGGGGGGGGACAATGAGCACTAGTGCCCCCCCCCCCCGGAAAATGTTGGTAATCTGGAGTCTCTGAACTTTGGGGGAGATTTTACAGAATTTTGAAAATTATAAAACGTAGATATCTAACAGTGCCATTCTATAATCTGTCCCACGGCAGATAATTTGAAAAAAAAGTCGAAAGAAACCCGAGCGCGTTCCGGAAATTTAAAACGATCAGGCTCGGGTTTCATTCGGATGTTGTAATCAGCGCCTGCGATACACTAATGATATATACCGCTTAATTCAAAAATTGATAAAACGAAGGCTATTCACTCAGGTGTTTTATTACTTGTCTTCATTCTTATATTCAAAAGTTTATTTAGGTAGGTTGCCTGCCCTTATGCCAGTAGTTCCCATGAGCTCAAAAACCTTTTCGACTCGCGTCTGTCCAGATGACCCCCCCCCCCAAACTTTTCTCCTCGAATTTGGACGAATTGGAAGTCGAATTTGGAGAGAACTGGGGGGTCGTGTCCCTCCCGTGGCGCCGCTACTATTAAGCAGAATCTTCATTTTAATATTTTCGTTCTATTGTAACTCACTGTAAAAATGAGACGCCATTTTCTAACGACCATTTGGACATTAGCTCTCAAGCTCGGCGGCCATTTTGTCGTTAACTTCTGATAAATTAATGGTAACCGCGAACTCGATTTGGTGTGCAATGCCATCGCGACATAACGACTCGGTGTCGGTAATTGGTTATTGTAACCGTAGCTCGTTTCTGTTTTAGGTATGAAATGTGCATGGAGAACCGAGTACTGTTACGCTGTGTTGGCGAGGACGAGAAATACCCACTAAATCAGCCTGAATCTACTTGTGTTTTACACAGTATACTCCAATGTCCCGTCCATCTTGGTACGCGGTGTGTGATAGAATACAGTTATGTTGAGTCTGACGTTAGTATCGGTGATGGTAGCATCGTGAGCAACTTGCTGGTACCTTCCGGTGTCACCATTCCAGGCCAGTGCTTCTTTCACACCGTGTGTGTGACGAATGGTGAAAGAGCTGGGCTGTTTGTCACCGTCGTTTTTCACATCAAAGACAACGTGAAAAAGGTTCAACCGATCAGTAATTTGAACACCTTGACGTACTGTGGACGATCGATGGGTGAGGCGTTGAAGAACCTGAAGATTATACCCGAGGTAAAGAGAATTCGTATGATAAGCCCTCGCAGGCCTTCGCGCCATTCTTGCGTGTTTCACGCGTGTATTCATGCGTGTTTCAAGCGTGTATTCATTCACGCGTGTATTCATTCTCGCGAGTTTCAATCGTGTATTCATTCTCGCGTGTATTCATTTTCGCGTGATTTACGCGTGTATTCATTCTCACGTGTTTCACGCATTTATTTATTCTCGCGTGTTTCACGCGTGTATACACGCGTGAAGCTTATATATTTATATGAATCGCTTTTTTTCTTCGTTCTTTCTTTCTTTGTTCTTTCTTTGTTCTTTCTTTCTTTGCTTTAGTATTAACAGTTTACTTTAGTATTATAATTAGGATTAAAAATTTTATGCGAATGAGTGTTAATAAAAGGCTTTATTTGAATTAGCGATAATTACTCAGTCCCAGTCTTTATGGCGCGAGGTGTTCTACTGTATCTGAAATAGCCTTCACCGCAGTTAACTTTGCCTTGATTCATTTAACTATGAGCCCCAGACGGGAATCGAACCCACACCATTGAGCTACCAGAACTCAGATGGCAGAACGAAGGCTACGTTGTGTACTAGTTCGTACGTGCGACATACCGTACTGCTAAACAGCAGTCTCGATATGTCTGTATATCTTATCAGAATATATTAAATGTGACTTGCAGCTTGATTATATTAATATGGTAAACTGTTTGCTACTCAAGCTTTTTATCGCAAACTCAGAAAATGTTTCTGAGTCCCAGACGGGAATCGAACCCGCAACCTTCATGATCTCCGGTTCGACGCTCTAACCATTGAGCACCAGAACTCACCCAAAATCTTATCCCGGCGTTACCACCACTATATATATAGAACTCGTGACTTGGCTAACGTCCTCCGTAGCTCAGTGGTCAGAGCACTGTACTAGCATCGCGGGTTCAATTCCACTGGTCCCGGTTTGGTCTTAAAATGTATATCTTCCAACACTCCGAATTTTCCTTCACCATAAATCCTTAGAATACGTTGTGTACTAGTTCGTAGTAAGTTTGCGTTAGGGTATATTTCTCAACTATTTCGTTGTCTTTTTAGGACTTGTGGCCAAATGACTGCACTATGACCAACCTATGGCACGCTAAGTTGTTTCCAGTTTTCACTTCGCAAAGAGCTTCTTCTCATCATGCCATACAAGTAGCTCAAGCTGTCATCAATAATCACCCTCTTAAAGATAACGAAAGTCAAGATTTCTTTACACCTAACCGATTATCTATGTCTGAAATAGTAAAGGTTAAGGATGTGAAAGGAACACTGAACATACGTGAAGAACTTCGGAAGAAACTACTTTTATAATAACGCATTTCGACAAATGTTGTCTCCATTGAACTAGAGAGATAGATAGATAGATTACTTTATTTAAAGCCTATGCAATGAAAATTTCAGTTGTAAAATAACTCTTTTGTTTGAAAGAACTCTTGAAACTATAAAGACTAACCATTTACAACTTTTTCATATCTCACTTCACTCTTGAGATATTCAGTTGTAGTTAAAGCATGAGCGGCCACAGGCGAGCCGTTGTAACTGCTCATGAACATCAGCCGCGAATATTTTAACGAACTTGTAAAATGAATAGAGAATATATGATGCATGCTTTGTTTGGAAGTTGTAGAAACGGTACGAACAAATTATTTTAACTCCGAAAAAGCTCAATTTGAGCAAGTTAACTTTGATAAAACATTGATGTTTTATCATGTTTTATCCTGTGTTGTAAAATTCATTAATAATTCATGAAGAAAATTCAAAAGAAATTAATATTTAATCAGCTTCTTTAAGCTGCCCATAAACATCGGCTGCTCATGTTTTAACTACTACTTAAAGGTGCTGATTAAATATTAACTTATTTTGAATTATAAATGAATTTTACAAGATTAGTGTTAATTATAGACGATACGGGACGACCGTCAAGCTCATATCAACATTGTGTATATAAACGCATTTGTTTAATATGTAAATGATCATACTTATGACATTACAATGCATGTCTTATTGAAAAATTCTGCATATCTTTACCATTATCACATGAAATCGTTTGATGATTTGCATATTTGATATCATTGGATACATCCACCTGCATTTCAAGTGATTTCATTACATAATCTCAAGGATATATAAGCGTTTTCAATAAGTTATTATGCAGTGTGGTGTCATAAGTATGATCATTTACATATTAAACAAATCTTAATATCTCGAGAGTGAAGTGGTTATTCTGATGGTTAGTCTTTATAGTTTCAAGAGTTCTTTCAAACAAAAGAGTTATTTTACAACTGAATTTTTCATTGCATCGTCAGTACCGATGTTTGTCCGCTTTTACCCATAATTCTTGCAGCCATAACAAAAGAAATAGCTCATTTGCAATAATTTGTGAGTCAAATTTGGTTTTTTTGTCCGCTTTTTGAGCTATTAATAGCAGCCAGACTCTACGCTATTTAAACACGATTACAACGTCAACAAAAGCTGGTTTCCACGAAGGGCGTGTACAACAATAAAGACAAATAAAACAGTATAAAGTAACAACAGTAAAGAATGGTTCGAGTAGCTAACAATGTCAATATTTAACAATTATTCACCAAAGTGGGTGAATAGTATAGTGGATATGTTAAATATCCACACTATTCACCGACACATGAGGTGAATAATTGTTTTAGTATAAATACACAGGTGATCTTTTTTAAATGCATTTTCTTTAAAATTGGTTATTTCATCATCTGTCACACTGACTAATCGTCTGCTGGCCATTTTGCCTAAACGCTGTAGGCGATTATCGTGAAATAATCCGAAGTAGCTTGACCAATCAGCGTGCGCGATTTTCTATAATCACCTGTGTATTTATAGAATAAGGTAATAATAATAGATTCTCGTTATATTTACGTATTTTATTTACATAAACGTTATTTCATGACTGATGAGTAGAACTATATATATAGACTGGAACACAGAGATCATAAATAAAACTGCAGGGGCCTGATTTTAGTCATCCGCAGGGAACGAATTGAAGGCTGTCATCTTGGATAAATTGTTGGGTAATTTTATATTTCATATTAGAGCAATCATTTTGATCTTTTACTCAGCAGAAAATGGCCCAAGTAAAAATAGAACGGGCTTAATCGCCAAATAGACAAATAGTAAAAAAGAAATACGAGCTTCTCGAATCGCAGAAAAGGGTCAACCACTCCACTTGGCGCGTGCGTAAACTTATAGATCAATGTGAGACGTAATGCTTGTGGGATTCTTATGCTCCTACAATTACAATTATTACGCCGCCATTTTGGGCAAATTGGAGGGCAAACTTCTTGGTTCCAGGCCTTTTTCTGCAAGAGAACCTCGCGGTCCAAATCAAGGAATCGGAAATTCTACAATTTTTGCGTTTCTTTTTCACTATTTATCTATTTGGCGATTAAGTCTGTTGTTCTATTGTTACTTGGACCATTTTCTACTGAGTAAAAGATCAAAATGAGATATAATATAATGTTTGCGGGTATTTATTTTGTTCTCACAGGGCCATTAACAACTAATATACCTCATTGTATCCATTTTTGCTAATCTTACCTCCGTTGACGACAAACCAGATCTGATTAGAACTAATCATACCCGGTTTGACGCCAACGGAGGTACGATTACGAAAGAACAAAAGAAATACCCGCAAACATTATATTACAAAGGAATAGCTTAAAAAGAGGTGCATTAACCATTAAACGTCCCGCTCGACTCGGGTCATCTAATTTTACTAAATGACCCTCATCGAGCGGGACGTTTAATAGCTAATGAACCTCTTTTTATGCTATTACTTATAATAATATAAAATTGCCCTCCAATTTATCCAAGATGGCGGCGTTCAATTGTCTCCGGACTACTTTTGTCGACTCCTTACAGTCCAGTACTCTGAGAACGATAATTGTCCACCCGCTGTTCCAAAACGGTTTTTGAATTCTATATATCACGTGTAATCACTTTGTTTTTGTTATCATATGTGAATAAAGACACGACATTCTGCTGCTGGATTTTTTAAATTCAATTTTTCTTATTTCGTTGGGTTTAGGGTTAGGGTTAGACATCCCATGGGAAGTGATCACAAGGGAAATTTTTGCTCGCCATTTGATAGACAAGAAAATCGATCAGCAGCCCTGCAATAGATGTTCCTTATTTTTATTCTGTTATTACACAATCTGGGAGTTCTTTTTGCAGACGTTGAATCGTAGAATCTCGATCTTCGACAGATTTTGTGCCAGTGAGTTCCAGGATCCTCAAATTCCTGCAACGGAGAATCCACTTAGACGTATATATTGAAGTCTTTTAGATGTCTAAAACATGCTTGCAGTATCAAAGCGCCAATTTATATTCATGCAATAGCGCAATCTAATGACACCCACCGCGGCAGGTCGCTTTAATCGAGCACTTAACAATTTGGAAAAATTAAAAAACCGGCAACACTGCCCACGCTGAAACACACACCGGCGACATCTTCGCATCTCTTGGCCACTTCACCATGGGGGAAGCCAGAACAGGAGAGCAAGGTCCATAAACAGTGGGGGCTTTCGCTTCTCGATCAACTTTTCTGGGGCCCTAACCTCCAGAAAACCGCAGTTTTCGTCACCCACAAAGATTTGAGTGAGTTATTAACACTGTGATTGCTATTACATGCTAAAATTTAGGCCCTTTCTCGATATATGAGCAACCAAAATTTAAAATTATTATAACATCAACCCAAGTCAGTTTTAGGGTTAGGATTTGGGTTAGGATTAGGATTAGCGATTGTTTGAATTTCGGTTTGTTCATATATCGAGAAAGCGCCAAAATTTAGTTTGTTTAGTGACCGGCGTTTTAGAAGAGCTCGTCGTAAAATCTTAAGAGAACTTCGATATGTCGAAAATGGACGACGTTTCGGACGATCTGACCTAAAGAAGGACACATCGTCCGAAACGTCGTCAATTAATTAATTAATATACGTAAGTACTCTTACTTAAAGGACATTGGCAACAAAAATTAAGTTTGTCTAATATGAAAGAACTCGTAAAATGATAGAGCAACACCTTTTACAACTTTTCCGTATTTTACTTCGTTTTTGAGATATTTCAGTTTATTTGATATGTAAATCGTCAGGTGCAGGGTAGAGAATTTTCACTCATTAAAATATTAGTTCCATCTTCAAGTTTCTTGCACAAATTTATTTGAAAATGTGCGTATAATAACTCCTCATGATAATGAACGTTGTAAACTTAGCAATCACTGAGATATAAGACATTTTTTAATGAGTGAAAATTCTCCACCCAACACCTGACGTCAGAGACCATCTCATTTACATATCAAACAAACTGAAATATTTCAAAAACGAAGTAAAATACAGAAAAGTTGTAAAAGGTGTTACTCCATCATTTTACGAGTTCTTTCATATTAGACAAACTTAATTTGTGTTGCCAATGTCCTTTAAATAACGTTAAGAATGTATTGTTATAAGAGCATATTGACAAACTGACATATTTCAAAAACGAAGGAGACAAACTGAAATATTTCAAAAACGAAGTAAAATACAGAAAAGTTGTAAAAGGTGTTACTCTATCATTTTACGAGTTCTTTCATATTAGACAAACTTAATTTTTGTTGCCAGCGTCCTTTAAATATTTTTCGACACATTGAAGTTCTCTTCATTTCTCCTTTTCATATTATATCCAGTTCTTAGTAGCTTGATATTTGTTCGTAAAATCTTGAGACCCGTTTCTACTTCGCGTCTCACGGAAAATCATACTCTGATTGGCTGGCATTGCGGATGGGCCGATATTTATGGAGCCTGTACACGGGGAAGCCGCGCGAGGGGGGGGGGGGCAGGCATGCCTTTATCAATTCAAGTGGAATATGTATGTATTGAATAACTGGCTCTTACTTCGTGTACCGGACACAGAATATTACATCATTGAAATCTTTAGTTTAAAAGTAGGGTTAGTATTCCTTTATTTCAGGGTTAGGACTAGAGTTTTTATTTGGGTTATGGTTAGTGTTTTTGTTCTTGTAAAGCTTCTGAATCCCGAGAAAATAACCTTGATGTGTCTATGACGTAGTCTGTGTCCATTGTGTGTACAGCACACATAGACGATGCCGAATAACTGCAGCATCTGGCGAGCCACCAAAAACTGGTGTACATACCGTAACTGGAACAATGGTGAAAGGTCTTTAACCTCCCAACAGTTGTGCATGTGAAGTTCCTCTAATGTTTCCTTGGTTGGAAGAACTGTATTGAGGTCAGAAACGTATCTGCAGCTGCTCAAATTTAAGAATCTCAAATACTGCAGACCAACTAAAACCATAAGGAGTTCAAAGTTTTATTCCTTTCGCAAGACAGCTATATTCTGTGACCACATGACCCTACCCAACCAGGCAACCATTCTCTCCCTTTAACACCCCACCGGCCCACCTCCCCTCTTTCTCTCCAACACTCCCTCCATTGCCCAAGGCTCTCTCACCCTGCTCTAAAACCTGTCCCTCAGGGAGCGGACATTATTTATAGGGTGGTAGGGGTGGATGATTTTTCAGGCGCAGACTAAAAAATTCCATAACCTCTCTCTTGAGCAATTGTTAACCTTCAACCCCTCCTTCAGACATTGAAAAAAATCGTAACCCCTCCTCATGGAGACTTTAAGTTTAATAACACACTTTTTATATATTAAAAACATAAAATTAATATAAATGTTCAGTTTTAATATTATAGTAATGTATATTATAGAAAGTTCAACTTGAAATGAAAGCCCTTCTAATAATCCCTGCACTTAAAAATCAAGGCAAACCTAAACAATATAAACACAATATATGATCTCAGTTATGGCCGAAAGATGACAATGATTATATAACTAAAAAATGTGTTTATTATAAAACGCCAAGTATTCATAACTGTTGAAAGAATGCCAACAAGCAAATTAGTGACCTTGATGAAGAACTATTAAGAAAAGAAGTGTAACTTAGAATCTTACATCAAGTACTTAGATGGGCTACAACCTGGCTCACTAGATAATTCTGTAAAATTTAATCTAAAGAGCTCAGATGGAAGTTTATAAACTTTAGCATTGTTTATGAAGGCGATAGATTTTATTTTTCAGTGTACATGCATCTCTTATTAAATATCAAAACTGTTTTTTAAGACTCAATTTTTTCCGTAACCCCTCCTTCTAGTTAGAAATTGACATAACCCCTCCTTTAGCAACCTTTAAAATTTCTTACCCCTCCCCAAAAACATCCACCCCGTAGACAATGACCGCTCCCTAACACACATTATCCCTTCTTCCGTTTTCCACCAATGTTACCCTTTTGTACAAATAATTGTCTCTCCATCTCCATTCTAATCTTACCCAAGTGGTCTAGTCCACCATCAGTGATATATGTATTCTTTGCATCAATTCCTTCAACCTGATATTTCTTTTTAGACCATTCTGGCAAAGAATTGTAGTCCCAAATATATCTGTTTACGGAAGTGAATTTCACACCACCTCCACATCTCAAAATCCACTCTGCAGCTACTCTGTGAACAAAGAACTGACATAACTACAGTATATATTGCAGTAATATTTTGAGAATTCACTAATCACCAAAGCAGACATACTTTAATAATAATTTCATTTATAACACGTTGTTGTTGTCGGGGGCAGCAGAGCAGTTTGAATATGAGGGAGAAACATAAGACATATAGGGGGTTTGGACTTTTTTTTACCCCTTGGAAATTTTTTGAATTTTTATGTCTTGAAAACACCATTTCCTGCATTTTGAGATGAGTTTTTAAGTGTGTATAGTGTTAAGTGTAATCTGTTATGATTACACTTGTTTTTGTAAGTGCACAACCTAATTGAAGACATTTGACTTAACTGATCAATGTCTTGTTAAAGATAGGATTTCTCTGTCAGGGCTTTAGATTTACCTAATTTGGTCACACCCGCTATCAGTGGGGGGGGTCACCTATCTATCCTAGTCTCATCTAATTGATCTAACCCAAGAGAAAACAATATACGGGCCTATGTATTTTGGGCACAAGTATATAATTTGGGCATAACATTTAACGTTGTGTTGGGGACCTAATATAAAGCACTGTCTGTATATCAGTCTTTACACTCCATTCATGCAAGATGTTCATGTCAAAGGCTCATGAGTTATCTATTCTTAGAGGGGTCTTCTAGAGACATCTAGATTGCAGTTTTGAGCATTCTCATGATTAGAATTTGCGTGACTGTTGCAGTAGAAAAAATATTGCTAAACCAAAAAATAGCATAACCAAAAAATGAAAAATGATTTCAATCCTGGTTTGCTGCATATGCTCTGATTACTTAATAATTACAATTGTTCAGCTATTAACAACCTTTCTTAGAAATCCTAAACAGGATCCTAAGGATCCTGTAGGATCCTAAAAGATCCTACTAAGATCCTAAAGTCATCAGGATCCTGACAAGGATCCTGATAGCAACCTGATGTGATCAGGATCCTAATCAGGATCCTACAAGATCCTACTGGGATCCTAAAGTCATTAGGATCCTGACAAGGATCCTGATAGCAACCTGATGTGATCAGGATCCTAATCAGGATCCTACTGGGATCCTAAAATCAACAAGAGCCTGACAAGGATCCTAATAGGATCCGACAAGGATCCTAATAGGATCCTAAAAACACCCGGATCCTGTATAAGATCCTGCAGGATATTTCAGGATCCTGTATAAGATGCTGCAGGATATTTCAGCATCATGTATAAGATCCTGCAGGATATTTCAGGATCCAAGTGTATAAGATCCTGCAGGATATTTCAAGATCCTGTATCAGATCCTGCAGGCTTATTTCAGGATCCTGTATAAGATCCTGCAGGATATTTCAGGATCCTATACAAGATGCTACAGGATATTTCAGGATCCTGTATAAGATCCTGCAGGATATTTCAGGATCCTGTATAAGATCCTGCAGGATATTTCAGGATCCTGTATAAGATCCTGCAGGATATTTCAGGATCCTGTATAAGATCCTGCAAGATATTTCAGTATCTTGTATAAGATCCTGCAGGATATTTCAGTATCTTGTATAAGATCCTGCAGGATATTTCAGGATCCTGTATAAGATCCTGCAGGATATTTCAGGATCCTATACAAGATGCTACATGATCTTATATATATATATATATATATAACTAGTAATCATATTTGATAAAAATGTGTAAAACTACAGAAATTAGTACAGTACCTTTCAGCTCCTACAGTATCTCTTCTACCCTCATCAACTCTTAAAAAGGAAAAATTGTGTGCCAAATGATATTTTGTAATATATATACAGTTTGAGAAGTGCTGTTCTTAACAGAAAGTGCTAATATAGAGTTACTTCAATTCAAAAGTCAAAGTAAAAAAGCATAAATGCTGATGCATGTGGTCTCCAGTGTCTTTTTGTAATGGAAATGATGTGTCCCCAATTTCAACTCGCTGTTGCTACATAACATAACTGACTTGTAACCCAAATATGATATCAAGAATTATCCAGATTGAGGTCAATGTTATCTGCCAAAGCCGAAGGCTGAGGCGGATAACATTGACAGAGGTCTGGATAATTCTTGATATCATGTGTAAGCCGAATCCAACAATTGTTTTATTATACAATTAAAAAAGGAAGCCTTTACAGAGTTTAGGAAGTATGCAAATACAATTATGTCACCTACAGACAATTTTTGATATTTTGTAGGTGGCAAAACATCAAGAATTGTCTGTAGGTTTTTTAGCCAATCACAATCGAGATTGTATGAGTAAAGTTATTAGTAAAATTCTGTTTCCCTAATAATATTACTTATTGGTTTTAAGCCTTTTGAAGAACTATCAAACCTGTTGAATATGTTGTTAAGCCACAAGTAGAAGTTTCTTCTTGACTTGGTACATAATTCAGTTCCTTTCCTAAGACAAGTGTGTAACATTATTTGCTGAATATGAAATCACAATATATTAATCAGACAGGGCAGGGGGGTTCATACCGGAGCACGTGGGACAAATTCAAAATGGCAGCCACTGATGTAGTCAGTTCGCTTCAACGTGAAGTTGAACTTGTGAAAGAAGGGCTCAAGAGTGTCGATAAGAATATCAAGAAGTTAACTGGTAGAGATCCGTCGGATGCGAGGTCAGTTTCCCGTTTTAAATCTCATTTAAAAAGATATAAAAGCCTCAATCTAATCTAGCAACAGCTAGACACTGACATGTTTATATACATAATAATTATGAAACATTTGCTTTATACTTTAGATGGTAAATTGACTGTTTTGCTATGGAAACAGTCAGTAAGAATATCACAATGATTAGAATCCCCATTTGACTAAAAATACCCATGTAATTCGGGTTTATTTGGCGCTGCCAGCTAGCTTTCGTTTTCAAACGACCCAAACCAAATAACAGTAATCCAAATATATTATGACATCAGTACAGCTAAATCAGCTGTACAAGCAAAACCGCTGTGAAAACTGAAAAGCATTCTAGATTTACTAGACAACCTGCAGTTTGTACACAGGACTGCAGGAGCAGTGTCTGAAATAAACTGTTGTCAAGTTGTTTGATGAACCAAAATTTGGCATTGATAACCATTAAATTGTACATTTCAGAAGATGGTTATGTCTCGATCAATTCCAAGCGTGCCTGTCTCCCCCCTGGCATTTGACGGGCATTTAATGACTCACCTGTTCCCGGGGTCGGGCATTAAATCAGTCTTTTTCTTTTGAGGCGTGCGATCGTACGCGTCCACACACGCACAAAAGGATTATTGCATGCGATGAATCGCACGCATGGCGTTACCAAATCACACATTTCCTCTTACTACATGTTCTGTTTACAAGTTGTTGCACAACAGGAAAATAATAAGAAAGACAAACTTTTGCCTGAGTGGAAAGCCTAGTCAAGTTTTTTGTCAGTACGCATTTGAAGGCTTTGGATGCCAGCGCGCTGTGGTGCCGAGTGCTTACTTACAAGAGAAGCGAATTTCCAAACTTATGTCTCTGTGCAGAAATTGTTGTGTCCATCAGTGGTTCAAATTCTTCTGTTGAGCGGGCCTTCAGTATTCTCACTCTAATTCTATCCGATCGAAGACTTTGAATGGGACATGCAAGAATGGAGATGCTGTTAAATATCTCGGTAAACGACAGCAGCTGGACAACAGAAGAACGAAATGAGATTGTTGACAGAGCTGTCGAGATGTATCTAGAGAAGAGATGGAAAACTAAAACGAGTACTTAACAGACCTGGTGGATGGAGAACCATCAACAAAAAGAGCAAGGATTACTAATGAACGTGTCGAAGATGATAGTGAATTGCAAAGTGAATAGTGAAGATGATAGATCAGTGCACGCGAAGATGATATGGTCGTTTTTACTGATTCGGATTTGGCATGAACATCTTTGGCGAATGGTTGTATTTAATATGGTTTGATTTTGGATAATATTTGAAAAACGCATTATAAAAATGCTAAACTAATCTTTGATTTATTTGTAACCAATTTACTTTATATTAAAAACAAAGAAACTCTTTGTCTATTAAATTACTGTTACCATAGCCAGCGCTCAGGGAGGGGGGGGGGGGGTGTTGTCAAGCCTGGTGAATTTACAAGTGTGATTCGCACATCAGCCAAAAAATGTGTGCGATTGGTCGCACATACGGCATTTTACAAAAGAAAAAGACTGCATTAAATCCTCTACAGGTCATCCCTGGGGTGGGTAATTTGTAGGCTGTTGCGATATATCGAAATATCGATAATTATCGATATTTTTTGAATATCGGTTATTCGATATTTGAATTTAAAGAAAACCGAAATATCGATAATATCGAAATCTATACGGTATTATCGAAATCTATACGGTATTATCGGTATTGTGCGAACGCTGAAGCCGAATATCACTGATTCTCACTGAAACTTCTGTTACGGAAATTAACAGAAACTCATTGCAGTTTATCGGGTGAGACAAAACGAGACTTTGTTTGTTTCCGGCCAAATTTGTCACATATTGTCATGACTTAGCGTGAAGACGGCTAATCACTAATGCATTTTCAATTCCCAAGGCGCACATTTTACAAGCTAGACTGTCGCAGTCTATTGAAATAATTTCGTCCATGATGAGTCAGCAAGCTCGAAATAGAATATAAGAATAAATCGAATATGTTTGTGACAGTTACAGTATATCCCGACTCATTCGGCAATCGATATCTCCGGACTCGTTTGTTAGTTTTTGCTCTTGCACCCGAAAATTTACCGTAAAATCGATATCAACATGCCAAGCGCTGTTTGGAACCATTTTAAGAAGGGAAAAGATGACCCCGAGTGTCAAATATGCGGGAAAATCGTGAAGAACAAGTATGAGAATACTACAAACCTTATGTCCCATCTGAAGACAAGTCATTACATGGTATACAAGACCTTGGAAAAGAAGAAACAACAAGCTTCCTCGCCTCTTCGAACCGGCGCAGTCTCTTCAACTACCGTTTTGGAAGGCAACGAACGTTCACATGGGACGCCATCGCAGCCAAGCATTATGGAGGCAATGGAAAAACAAACCCCGTTGCAGTCAAGCAGCAAACGCGCGAAATAAAATACAGATACTATCACGCATTTCTTGGCAAAAGACAGCATTCCGTTTAATGCCGTCGAACGACCCGGGTTCAAACGTTTACTCAATGTTTTAGAGCCACGCTACGAAGTCCCGGCAAAGTCAACTTTTTCCAGACAGCGTGTGACCAAACTATACGACACGACGCGAACAAGCGTTATGAACGAACTAAAAAACTCTGTAGATTTTTACGCTGCCACAACAGACATGTCATGTGACATGTGAAAATTTGATTTAAAAATTAATGAATTTCCATCGCGTAAAAATATCGAAATATCGATATTATCGAATTTTTTTTTTCGATATCGATTTTCGGTTTTTTTTCAATATCGCAACAGCCTAGTAATTTGTCAAAGTATCTAAATAGTTAATAGTAGATGCTTGGCTGTTATTTTCTTGAAAAGTAGCCCCGTTCAAAGAAAGCTGATTTTAGTCCTTTGCTCTTTATTTTAGTTTCACACTCGTCGACTTTTTTATAATAATATCTTAAAATATATTTCTGCATTCAAATGATATAATACAAAACATTAAAAAACTATAAAAAATGTTTTATTATTTTCCCATGGGTGGGGCATTTGCATCAATTTTACAACCCCTCTGTGGGGATTTTGCATAATTATGCTGATCCAACAGTGGGGGCATTTACAATGCTCTCATGCATAAATGTCAGATGCCCTGGGGATGGGGTGAGATGGGCATGTTTGGAATAAATTGAGACATTACACACTGGATTTAGTTAAGAGAATGGCAAATTAATTGAACACCTGTCCTCATTTACCTAATTCCCCATTTGTCAAAATATCACCAGCTACAACTTTCTTTTGTCTTTGTGGTAAATGAGATTGTACTGTAACACATGAAACAGCAGAAACACCAATGTTTATTGGACAAAACTTATCAATCTTCCATATACCTAGGCTCAGATTTCTATCTGCGGATGTTTCGGTACACCCAACAGGCAACGGCCTGGGACCTTGAGAAGTAGATATAGTTACTCGGAGTAAACCTTCCCTATTATGTTCACTTTCATTGAATATTTCTTAATGTTAAAGTGCCACTACGATCAAATTTTTACCTATCGATATTTTTACGTATTTATAAAGCAGAGCTGCTAAATATTACTCGGTCGAAACCGTTTTGCGATTCGACGATGGCAAGTATTATTTTTCTTACTCCGAATCTGGAGTTGTTATGTCCGCCATTAATTGTTCATGTTCTTGACCAGCGTAACGAAGTGACGTCAGATTCTCAACGCAAAGACTCCACGTGGCTAATCAAGGTCATTTTTTCAAATTCTTCGTCTGAAAGGCTGGACATTTAATCTACTTCTCGAAAAAAACAAGAAAACAAATAACCTCGACCGAAATTCAGGCGTAGCATTGAGAATCTGACGTCACAAACAATATTATCTTTTGAAATTGCGGGCTCACATGGAACACGTTTTTAGTAATGGTGGCCTAAATAATGGTGATTTCAGAGCTCAAAATACTTACTTCAAAATAACATTTTTTAGTTGTTTTTTTTACATCGATGATCACTTTCGACCCTGAAATGCTATTCTAGCTAAAGAAAATCTAAAAGACGGGGGTGAATTTTCATCGTAGTGGCACTTTAAGTTCATTGTCTGGCATTTGATATAAGAACGAATGTACGTATGAATGTACATATTTATTTATATGCCATATTTGTCACATAATTTGAATGTGAATTAGCTGGTTGTCACAATTTATAGCTAGTTCTCTCAGCTGGAGAAATGCAGGTGCTGAAAAAAAAACAGATTGGAAATATCTGAACTTTATAGAGTATACCAAGATACACCACGACCACGTTTGCTGAAAAATAAAAATTATGCAGTAATTGGTTTTTAGGAGCTAATAATGCATCAAAACCTTTCTGTAGTAACTTTTCCAAGTGAAAATTGTTCTGGTGTAAGATAGGAAGTGTTTGAAGGCAATTCATTATGGTTGCTCTTTCCGTGGCAAAACTGGGCACACTGCTGCTTCATCTGGTTAATCTTGTTTGTTTCTCTTCTATTCTCACAGGGAACCAATTGGAAACCGAAGAGTTGCACTGAAGAGGAACTTTGGAGAAAGGACTACGGGGCCTGCTCAGAAGAGATTTAATGCTGGCAATGCATATAGCAGGTGTGACTGCTGTTTAATTTGGATTTTGACAGACAATAAACCAACAAATAACCCCCTACAAATAACTCCCTACAAATAATAGTGTGAGCACGCGCATAAGACTCTTCTCATGTGCACGTAACCTCTGAAAATACTTTTTCCTATACAGTAGAGTCTGAGTTTTACGACCACCCCTGTTGCCAGGCAAAAGTGGTTCTAAAAGATACTAACTTCGTAAATGGTAGTTAGTGATGTGACATCATGGAAGTCATGTTGGAAGATGCTATTATGTTTCAGGGTTTTATTCAAGCACTTTTCTAGGTCCGGTTAGCGGACCTAGAAACTCAATCTGGGATTGAGTTTTAATACTCAATGTTGAATTACTAATAAATTATTTGTGTATAAACGATACAATTAAACGAGATCTCTGTGACTTTCAAATGTTCACTCTTTCCAAATATTCATCCGTTGTTATTAATACAATTTTACATTTCACACTGAAGTTCCGAAGTACCAACTTGAAAAATTACAACGCGTCCAGAATGCTGCAGGGCGATTAATCACCGGAATTAAGAAGTTTGAGCATATAACCAGCGCATTAATGGGCTTACACTGGCTACCAATACAGCATCATATTTATTTTAAGATTCTTCTGTTGGTATATAAATCGCTCAATGGATTAGCCCCAGATTATTTGGCTGGCCTCATTAAAGTATATCGTCCTGCTCGAGCACTAAGATCTTCGCATCGCTCGCTACTCCACATTCCTAAAGTAAATGGTGTAACATATGGTCGACGTGCCTTTTCATATGCTGCCCCAGAACTTTGGAACTCGATCCCTGACATTATTAAGTCATCTGAATCTATTACTAAATTTAAATCTGCTCTTAAGACTCACTATTTTAAAATAGCCTACAACTGTTAATCTTCCTTTTTAAAATCACATGTAACTATATTATATTACCGTATTAATCACATGTTATTACTCTTAGAATATGTCTGTAAGCGCATCGAGATTTTTTGATGCGCATATAAGAAATTATATATTATTATTATTATATTAAGTATGAACAGTACCAAATTACCTATATAAAGTGAGATGCTTTTCCTCATTGAAATCTCTATTGAATAAAAGTGGAATATTAGCAACTCGTCTCCAGAGGCCACAATACTGTTGAACCAGGGTTCGAATTAACGGTGTGCAATGTGCAATTTGCACATCGTTTTGGCCCAAATAGTAAAAGTTGCACATCACTTTTCAAAACGATGTGCAGAAAACAAATAGTCTCAGTATTGAACACAAACAAATAGTTCTGACAAATTATAAGTTAACAGTCCTATTTCCCAAAGGTTGAAAAATTGTGTGTATTTCCCGCAGCCACGCAAAAATTGCTATTAAAATTGTAAAGAAAAGCCATAATCGATTGACGATTGTCGTCGACGCCATATTTTGCGTGTTTGCTCTAAAGTGCCCTGGGAATGAGTCACTTTCCTGCACACGCCCGCGCAATTTCCAGGAGCTGCCCGCACAAAATGGTGGCTAAAATTTGATCTTTGTCGCGCATTTTAGTGATTTTATATAAAGCTTTCCAATCTCTTAAACCAACAGGGGCAATGGCAACTGAAAGTATCTCATGCCTAGCCTAGAATTCCTTTTGGCATTCAATTTTTTTGCACACCATTATTTTTCTTATATTGAGAGGGCCCACTTGGACATCATGTTTTCGGGGGGAAAATGCACATCGTTTTTACTCAACTAATTCGAACCCTGGTTGCTACTTCATGTTAGGATCACACAATGGTTTTAGTTAGGTTCAGGCTGTATGTTGTAATGGTTACTTAGGGTTAGCACCACCATAAACAACTACAAACCAACACATATACTGTATCTTATAATCACTGGTATGCAATGTATATGCAAATGTATGTAATGTGTACCTAACATGAAATCGAGTGAATCCTGTTTCCGAGAATTCACACATTTCCCTTCTGTCCCTCAATCAGCCTGGTTATGTCATATTATAGCCTTGTTTCTATTCGATATAAAGTTTGGATTTCACTTAAAAGTGCTCTCACAAGCTGGAGCCTGGATGCACCTTACAGCGCTTACATATATACCCTGCGCCCAGTATATAAAAAAAACTCAATCTGTCAAAAAAAAAAACGGACCTAAACTCAAGTTCTTGGACAAAACACTGTGTTTATATAACTGAACTTAACTAAAAGAGGCTTTATAATTTAAAACAAATAAATTGTATCATAAAGAAAGAAAGCCAGAAAAATTTCCAGATAAAAGCAGTTTGAAATAAAGGCACAGTTTGAACAGAGATTACTGAGCAATAATGTGCACAGTGAAAGAAAACCCAATGCGTACTTCATCTATCAGTGTGATTGAGAAAATATTTTATATACAGCAACTTGGTCTAAGAAACACTACAAGAGTAAAGAATAAAGGGCAACAAATTATATGCTGATTTGTATTCAGAAAGTTATTGGCAATCTTGCATTATAAACAAAGATGGTGGATACAAAAATATAATTTACAAACATTACTTCCGAGGTTTCGAACATTTTCTAGCATATTGTACTAAACATAAAAGATCACAAGTTTCTAAATTTGGAGACATTACACTAAGTGTCAAAGAAAACGTGGTTGTAAAATTGTCAGGTAGTCATAAAAAGGGGGTCGTAAAACTCAGGTTCTAATGTGCAAAGTCACTTGTAGTTGACAAACTCAGAGAATAACAAACTCACAGAAAATGGTTCAGTGTCTCCAGATCAATTATGGCAGTTACCTCTTCCTTCAACATTGGCAAATAATTTGTCTGCTTCCCACTGACAAATAACAATATTTTGCTCAACTTTCAATCATTGTTAATTATTGAGTTGTTGTGAATAAACAAAATTATTATATGGCTTGGCTCGTGTGCAGTTTTAACATAGCTTTTCTATATACAATCTGATTGGTTGCTGAAAAGACTATAAATACTGGTCATTACAAAACAATTGAAAACTTTTTAGAAATTGTGAAAAAAATTGAGGAAATGTGAGAAATTTAAAAGATGGCTCTTTTCTAATTTAAAAGAGCCATATAATAAAAACCTTATTAACCTTGTTTGGTTGGTCTTTATAGCAAAATTATCCTGTCCTTGGTCTTTTCACACAGACCTCGCTCCTCAGTCTGTACTGAAAGACTGCGGGCAGCATGATTTTGCCATAAATACCTCCCACTCAGTCAGCCAGTAAGTGTTTATTATTGACTTACTGTACATACATTATTGCGTATTATGAAGTACTATTTGGGAATAAAATAAATAATTGCTCTACATTATTATCATAAGCTCTCATCAACTTTTATCCATTTTTGGTTTACCCGAATACATTCAATTTTTAGTTGTAATACTTTGTAATTGATATGTATTATAAATTCTAATAAATAAATAAATCCTTGGTTGGACTGGCTTTAACCAGTCTGGTATAAGTCTAAAAGACATTTACATTTAAAAGCACAGACTTACTGTAAGTAACCTTACATATCACCAAAATCTAAACCTGACAATTTTGTGTTTCCTTCAAGGCTTGGACCACCCCCTTTGTCAGGTAGTAACAGAGAGCCACGATACCAACAACTGGAGAGTGATGGAGAAAGTGAAGATGATGATGACAAAAAGGTGACAATTGAGATCTTAAAAAGAGACAATGTCATGACTGGGTGGAAATTTCTGTTTAAAAATTCTAAAGCTGGTTGGCTGTCAAACAGGCTTGTAACTAGAAGGGCATGCTAAGATACCCTACCATGAAAAAGTGAGCACCAGTTGCGGAGTTGCCCTAAATTTTGAGGAACACAGAAATTATTTTTGATGATTTTCCTAAAAATGTCAATATTACGAAAAGAAATGCTAGATTATCAAACATTTGATAGTTTATCTCAACATATACATGTCACCTATCAATAAAATTTCCAACTTGAGGGGAGACTCCAACTTCTCGGAGTTGTGTGAGAATTACCACATTCTTCTCTTAACACGCAAAATCTACCACTGAAATTGGACGCCCTCTTAGGGACCGGTCATTATTTATGGATATACTGGACCATCGGGTAAAACTAATTTGACCCGGGTCATGAAATATTTTGTCCTCTCTGCAGTGTATCACCAGTGTGGAAATGCAAAAGCCATGCAACTGTCAAAACAACAACATGCATTTCCAAATTTCACTGTTATTAGAAATTTGCAATTTATTAGTAATGGTAGAGTTGTTAGATACCTTTGTATATAAATGGCACCTTGGAAGTCAGTAGCCTAAATATACTGAGCTACCATTTAAATAATAATACAAATTATATAATAATAACAATAATGTGTGAAAATTGTGTGTTGATTCCAGTAGGAATTGAAGTATTGAACCCATAACCATCTAATCTTCTTGCTTTCTTGGCAACTCGAAAACATTTCTGAGTTTTTAGTTAAAATTAAATTGGATATTTTGTTTTCTTTGCAATGCAGCCCACTCTTCAGTCGTCGGTCGTAGCGACACCAGCCCCTTCACGTTTGAAGCAAGAAACCATTGCAAACGCTGATACGAAGACTCAGAGCAGGTTTGTTATTTGTATCTTAAATATTTTATTACTATGAAATATCGGTATTAAATACGCACTTGAGTTGAAAGTATAATAATTGAACATTCAATGTAACATTAGGTAAATTTTGTTTTCTGTAACTTTTGTTTTCATTCACTTCAATTTCATATAAAAGGTTTCATATTTTTTCCTCACCAGGAACAAAAGAATGTTTGGAGTTCTTTTAGGAACTTTACAAAAATTTAAGGAGAGCAGCAACAAAGAAGCAGCTCGGGTATGTACAGTCACTACTTTATTTCTCAAGGCTTTGTTGGGCATGGGTGTGTCACACCCCCTTTGCTACAGCCATGGTACTTTCTATGTAGTATTATTAACCTCTTGTTCTTGGTCTTCACACGCAAGCAAACGAAGCACGCTACGTATGCTGACGACAGTGCGCGTGCTTCAATTTGATCCATGTGCGCGTGCGTGCATGCAGTAATTAACTTGGAATAAAACTCATCGAACTGTACTCGCTGTTTTTGTTCATAGTGGTAATATAGTTTTATTATTTTTATTAGTTTTATAAGTAAAATTAAGAATATATTGTTGTAAGAGCATTGAGACAATTGTATAATGCTCCTAATACGTCTTTATTATTATTATTATTATTATTATTATTATTATTATTATTACGGGAAAATATCAGACCAAGATCTTGACAGTATGGACTGAGCCAGTAGGTTGAGGTCCGTACTCCGATATCTTCCCATGATGACCAAGAGGACGAGGATAATAAGAGGTTTATTATTATATGGCACTTTTGGACAGCAATAGCGTGACAAAGAGTGAGCGTCACGAGCTATTGAACAGAACATACCAAAAGGATAATAAAACTCGCTTTCTGAGTTTTCATCCTCTGATTGTGGCTCATTCATGATTTAATTAAAACACTGAAATAAATTTGTATAGTTTTTGGCTTTTTAAAAAAAAATTGTTGTTATTTGTTGTAGGAAAAAGTTTGTCGTCACAACCCGTAATCCAGACCGGTCCATTACGGGAAATTAATGACCGCAGTCAGAGCGTCACAGCCAATCAGAGCGCGCATTTTCACCGGAAGTAACTTATGCCATATAATAAATATATGTTATTTACCGGCTGGGAGGTCCTTATGGAGAAATATTTCCTGAGGTCTCAAAAACGGTACGAGGCTGCAGACTGACGGACGTTTTTGAGACCAAGGGAAATATTTCTCAATACGAACCAACCAAAACGGTAAATTATTTATTAGGTATGCACCGGAACCAAATTTAAAAGTTCCGGCCGGAACCGGAACTGAAATAAGTTCCGGCCGGAACTAACCGGCCGGAACCGGGTATCAGAGTGGTTAGTATCTTTCCATTTGAACCAGCAGGCAGATTATGTAGCTTAGTCTGACATTATCCTTGTGGAATTAAGTGGTCAAAAAGTGAAAATAACCCCTCATTAAATAATACCAGATAGAAAATTATTAAAATTGTCCTTCATATTTCCATTACATACAAAACTAGTTTTATAATGTTTTAACTTTTTGTTTTCCATGGTATTATGAACATTTTTGTCTGATCAAATGTGAATACTGAATATTCTCCAGAAAGTCCTTTGTTTCCTAACAGTTGGTCTGTTTTTAATCGTGTTGACGCCGTGCATAGTCTTAGAAAGCCTGAGCACTACAGATCAACCGCTGACCACATTTTTACAAATAAGTTCCGGTTCCGGCCGAACATTTTTCATGAGTTCCGGCCGGAACCGGAACTTGGAAAAATCTGAGTTCCGGTGCATCCCTATTATTTACTTATTTTTCCCCTTAATATCCTACCTTGTTTTTTTGGTCGTCATATCAATATAATGATAAAGAGCCTCCATGACAGTGATCTCATAGTGGGGATAAATGCCCCAGTATAAATAATAATACTTATCTTTACAGTTTAGATAACGTTTTTTTTTGTTTCATAAAAATTGGCTTCCCTTTTGCTCACATTCCATGCTCATTATTCATTGACAAGGCTGAGGCAGGCATTAATGTTCCATGAGGTACCCACATGTTCGCATCACGGACCTATTTTTTTGGTCGTTAACAGTATTTCTAGTGGACAAAAAGGAAAGTCTGTGCTTTTACCTTCGTCAAAGGAAATTGAGAGTTAAGTCTCTTTTCGGATAAAAAAACACCTCACTTATATGTCTTTCAATATGTTCAATCTTGTTTGAGTTCATTTTCAAATGTTTGTAGAATACTTTACGGCTTATAAAACGCATTTAAAACTGAAATTATGTCGAGCGGTGCGAACGGGCTCATACGGACTGCTCGTTAGCCAATCAGAAAGCAGGATTTGGTAGGATACGGACCGGAAAAAAATAACTATATATATATTTTCCCTTGTAGGAAAAGCGACGTCAAGAAATAGAAAAGAAACTCGAAGAAACTGCCATAAGAGAGAGAGAGGAAGCGAGCCGTCAGAAAAAAGAGCTGTTCTTTGCACGGAAAGAAAAACAAAGAAAACTGGAAAATTTAGAAAAAAATATTGAAGCTGCAGAAGATGTAAGGGTCAATTACATGCGACGGAGTTTGCACCATTGATCTCTATTGCATACAATATCACCATTGGATAGCTCCGGAAGGGTCCCCAAGATGGCTGCCAAAATATTCAAAATGACGGCCAAAATATTCAAAATGACGGCCAAAATATTCAAAATGACGGCCAAAATATTCAAAAGGACGGCCAAAGTATTCAAAATGACGGCCAAAATATTCAAAAGGACGGCCAAAATATTCAAAAGGACGGCCAAAATATTCAAAAGGACGGCAAAAATTCACGTAGCTTGAAACGGCAGAAAGAAACGCACCAAGCAGACTTTCGCTAAGAAGTTCAGGTCTTACATTTCTCGGCATTACTCGACGGAAAAACATCGTCAACGCCTTCACAATTCCATTTATTTACCTTAGACAATAAGTCCAATATCTCTACAGATCAAAGAAGTGTTTACCTGAATATTTAGGACTGTATCTGCTTGTAGTTGCTTTCTTTTCAGCACAGTCGCTCAAGGGCTTTCCAAAGTCGGTATGACTGCGAAATATCAAGTCGTACTGTACTGAAGACACTAAACTGTCCAACAAGGTACATCTATTATCCAACTTTATTCCGATTTTTGAGCAGTAGGGCTCTGAAAAACCGGTTTGAAACCGGTTTTTCCCGCGCTTTTCTTCTGATCATTTTGAAAGCCTTTGCGGCTTTCTTTGGCTTGGCTAAAATTGGAAAGAGAAACGTAAGATTATAACTTATTAGACAGTTTGGTGTATTGTGTACATTACGGCTCTGTATATTTTACTCAAAGTACAGCATGACTCGTAAATATCTCGTTGTCAACTGTGCTTTTTGCGATCCGACTCCATTAGGGACCTTAAAACCTACGACACTACAACTTCGACAACGCGGCCTTCAAAATGTCAACAAGCTGTGTAAAAGAAGCCATGGAAAACTGACTACCGTATTCGAAGCTTGTTAAGTTGTTTTATGACCACCAAAACGCTCCAGTTCTGCTAAAACGATTGTAGTGTTTGAGCTGAAGTCAACATTAAGGAACAGTTCTCAGCGAGTTCACGTTGTCCTGAAGACGTCGGTGAAAATGCTGAGAGTTGCGTTGTAAACAGAACGAGGACGGTGTTGAGAATACTCTTCTTTGTTTCACATGAATAATTCTTTGTTTTGAAGGCCTCGTTGTAGATTTTTAAGTCCCTATTTTGTCTACGTTACGCGAACGTGCATACGAAACATTTGTTATATTTCTTTTGCAGCTGGAAGATTGGGAGGCACACGACAGGAAGCTGACTAAATTTATCAGAACCAAAACGAAACCATACATATTTTACCTTCCCGCCAAACATAACATCCGTACTCTCGATCTGTTGGGAAAAACAGCAAAGCACTTGAAAGGTGAGAAAGACACTTGGATGATATTATTAATAATAATAAAGACGTTTTAGGAGCATTACACAATAGTATCGATGCTCTTACAACAATATATTATTAATGTTACTTAAGTTGAAGACGATTCTCTTTGATGTATCGCGGTTATTATATAGGTTAGTGACCTTGAATACTAAATCAACTACTATAGTGGTACTTTAAGGGTGTTCAGACGTATTTCGATTTGCAGACCTTATATCCGTTGCTAAGGAAGCTTAGAATTGACAAAATTTGCCATAGAATTTCACAGTTTTAGGAATCCATCAAGACCGTGTGTATGTACTATATTTTACTATATGTGGACAAAACTCTTTCGTTTGGCAATGTCATATGATGACGTCATCGTGGCGTCATCGAAATATGAAAATTCCTATAATGTTCGAAGGTTTTTAAGAAAAATTAATTTGTTTCATGTGATTAGAATCTGGACGGTTACCTTCATAAAAGTACGTATGGATTTTAAGAATTTTTAAAAATTAGCCGAGATATCGGATTTTTAAGGTCAATAAACACAATAAAATTTTCATAACTTCGTTTTTATTTAATTTATCAATGAATCCATACGTAGCATACTGTCAAAAATGACGAAAATTATAGAGTTTTTGTGTTTGTTGATGTGACGTCATCAAATACGTCACCAGACGAAATAAGTTTGGCAACATATTTCACATATAAAATATCTTGGTTTTACCTTGAATTTATTGTCCACTCATGAAGTATATTGGGCACTAAATGACCTGTCCTTAGCAGCCTGTTGTTTAGCAACGGAATACGTCCGAACAGCCTTAATGTGCCATGCTTACGAGTGCTGACATGAACAAAAGAGCATTGAACATTTCTCAATTATTCAGGTCAACAAAGTAGACAAAGGATATGGAACAAAGTCCACAAAAATTATCCATTTTCGCCGACCTTCCACCGTGGAGGCAAAATGCCCTGGGTACGAGGTTGAATATTGTTTGTGACGTTAGATTCTCAATGCTACGCCTGAATTTCAGTCGAGGTTACTTGTTTTCTTCGAGAAGTAGATGAAATGTCCAGCCTTTCAGACGAAGAATGTGTGACGTAAATTCCGTACATTTTTCATATCAAACAAAGTGATATATCTCAAAAAGAAAGCGAAGAAACGAAAATCTTTAAAAGAAGTTACATTATCATTTTAAAAGTTCTTACAAATCAGACAATAAAAAACTCATAGGTAATGTTAAAAATATATCTTTCTAGCTTTCTACACAACGTATTAAAAAGATTTGGCGATTAAAAATACAGGTTTCGTCCTTCGGACGTTATCAACTTATCGCCATTAACAACATGGCAAGTCATTGTTGTGTCAAGTGGTCTTTTATTGTCTTTAGAGGAGATTACGAAAAGGAGAGAAGACCTTGAAGAGCTTATAGAGAAGCGAGATGCCACCAAGTTAAAAGATGAAGTGGAAACGAAGAAGAATGGAGACAGCTGGGAGACACCCGAAGATGATGATCAGGATACGGTTGGCAAACAGGAATTGAGGGATAAGGGAAAGAGGGAGGATGATGAGGGTAATGGAAGGATAAAGGTTGAAGGTGATCGAGTGGAAGAGTGTGAAGAGGAAGTGAATGATGAGATAGTGAATGATGAGAAAGTGAATGATGAGAAAGTGTGTCAAGTGGGAGAAAAGATAGAAAGGAGTGGAGAGATCGACGGGAATGAGGAAGTAAAAGTGGATGAACAAAAAGAGGTGAGTGAGGTGAAAAGTGAGATGAAACGTGAGATGAATGAGGAGAATCGTGGTGATGAAGAAGTAACACAAGCAGATGATCGCGAAAGACAGGAAGTCAGGCAACCTAACGAGGAAGCAATGCAAGTTGATCGCGGCCCACCCACCTGATGGAGAATAAATTCGCATACAGCAAACACAGAAACGTTTCGACCAGAGATTGTTCGAATGTTTCTACATCGCAATCCTTATATGTTTTTCATATACCAACTTTATTTCCGCTTGTCCTTGGATTCCCCACATAACGACTCATCTCGATTATCAATCTTATATTTTCTTAAAAAACAATCACCTGAATTTCTCGGAAGCGACGAAAACTTGTTATCGTTGGTCCCTTGCATCTCTGTTTGTTCACCACCTCAAGATTTCTTCGTATGCATCGGTCCGAAAGAAGTATACACCGAATGAATTTCTTGGATATAACGTTTTACCCACAGACAATGAATTGTATATTATGAGTGGGTTTTTTTTGTAAGGGGTTTTGAAGATTTTATTTACCTCGCTCGCAAACTGGACCACGTTTTTCTTTATATGTTTATCAATTTTTGTTCGTTTGTTCGGCAGTAATTGACTTTGACTGTGGCCGCTACCCTGTCATATCTTAATCTCTCACTCACTAAGTTCTGTTATTTTCCTCGCTTTAATGAATTTATTTTTGTTTATAAGTAGGGCCAAGCTTTTAAAGTGTCAGGGTAGTGCTTTGCGCGCTTGTGTTTTTGTTTTCATACGAATTGATTGCAGTGCATCGCATCGTTAGAACTATAATTTGCATGTGAACTCTAGATTTATTTGGAAATGTTGAAATTGGAGTCCGATCCTGCAACTTCGGGGCGTTATGAAGTTAATGTTCAAGACGTTTTGAACAGTTGCCGTTCGCTTGTTGTTTGTGAACCACTGCGGGCCGCGCGCAACGCCGTTTCTGACGAACAAGCTGGCCCGGATGGCTTTAGTTCCTGAATCTTTGCAAATTCAAATGAACAAAACATCAGAAGAAACAAAATATATTTCTTTACTAATCACTCATCAAACACTTCCATTCGCAAACTTATTCGCGCTGTTTCAGGCGAAGCGCTCGTAGCAGCTTCTATATATCGAAAAGATTACTATAGTAAATGATCAATTTTACGAAAAATATCACAATAATTGATCACTTCAGGTATATTTACTTCTTAGAAAACTTGAAAATGGATAATTTATAAGAAGGATTGATCAAATATCGACGGATTCGTTTGTGAACTGAAATAGGCGTCCCATAAAATGGCCGCCAAGAAGAAACTGAAAAAATACCGCATACGCATGATACCGAAGAAAAGCTACCGATACTTAACAATTATTGGATGAGCCAGTAGCGTAGCGACAGACGGTTCAGGCGGTTCATTGAACCAGGGCCCCCCGAATGTCCAGGGGCCCCAAGCAAGCAAAATCTGAGCCAACGGATTATTCCGCAGACTGTCCCAAATTTCTGGACACGCGACTACAAAAGCCCTCACTCTTGAACCGGGACCCCTGAAACCCTAGCTATCGAGAATTACCTATGATATCGAGAATTATCAAGGCCGAAGTTTGTGTTATCTTTGTGTTATACCGTAACTAGGGTGCCAGAGGTTGTTCTTCGCTCGTTGGGGGATAACGGGGAAGTTATACCGAGGCCTTGATAATTCTCGATATCATGCAAAAACCGAATCCAATAATTGTTTTATTATGCATAAGAAGTGCTAAAGCAATATGTTGGCGAATCTTTGCGAAGAAAATAAGCTGGCAACAGCAAGCTAGCAACAGCAAGCTAGCAACAAGTATTGGAATAATGTCATAGCTACACTTTTTGAACCATAATATTGGAACTTACGTCAAGCTGTATGCCAACAGCCAATCAAAATCGCGATAGATTAGAGAATGCATAACAATACCGGCTATATCGATATTGTGCACAGGTCGCCATAAACATTGAACGGAAGATATTTAAGTATGGTTTTAGCGTGAGAAATTTAGACTGATTTCCTTTTATTTCGGTTCATATAAAAAATTAATATTCATAATTAAGTGCTAACTAACTGTACAGTGTGAGATAAAACAAATAAAAATCATGTTTTTTCGAGAAACACCAACATTCGCCAGCCTTCAATTGAGCTCGCTTTGGTGTAACAATACAGATTTTCTTTTGTCAAGACGACCTCTCCTGCTGCCCCTGCTGTTTCCGCAGCCCCTGTAGGTTCTCCAGCTTTGGCCGAGACAAGCCTTGATGACGTTGCTGTGATCACCAAAGATGGTGATAAAAACAACGTCATCACAGGTTATCCTCACTTGGTTTACCAATAATAGGTGAATGTCAAATGTTCTTAAATTTCCAAGAACTAATCATTTCCAAGAACTAATCTAATCCCAAACCTAATCCTAACCTTAAAAATAGGTACGCAATGCGTACATGCGTCTATCTCTAAATAAAGACTGGATCGAGCAACTATTCAGAAAATGAAGCCGGAAGTCCGCCATTACTAAGGGACCAACTGAGAATCCTATGAGGTTTTTTGATGGTTTATGTGCTCTTAACATCGACAAAATAATATTACTATGAAGAGGAGCAGAAAACATTTTTCAAATTACTGGGTAAAACAATTCATCGCCAACCTACAGATTTACTGCGACTTTGGTCCCGTATTATTAACGAGATTGAAAGGTCCTTTTGAGTGATCCATTTTAGCCATTTTATGGCGTTCAAACATGGCGGATGAATCGGACAATATCGAAGTTGGTATTGCAGTACCCTTACCACGACCTCCTTCACCGCCAGCAGTGTCTTTTAAAGAGCGACGAAATCTCATGAAATCCCCAGCGAGTTTAATTGGTAAAGAAAATGGGATTTTGGCGAAGAAATCAGCTTTAAATCTATGCAGGTCTTTCGTGTACTCTCGATCAAGAGCTTCGGACACAAGAAGATTATCTTGGTTTTACCACAACAATGATGTGGAAGCTTTTCTTCAAGATGGACCAACGTAAGTCTTGTCCTTTCTTGAACTGTCTGAGTTATGCACCGGGCATACCCAGGGGATTTGATTCGAAATTTTAATTTTTTGTCAAATATCCCACCCTGGGAACTTATTCAAAACTCAAATGAGATCAAATCGCCTCTTATTAAAACTTCGTTCTCTTGTTCGCGCTCTTCTGACTCCGCCATGTTGCCTTCTGAGCTGATCAAATTGCACCACCACGGGAATCAATCATGTGCCAAATCCCCGGGGTATGCCTGGCCTCCCCCTCCCGCTTAACATTGATATGTGCATAATACAGCGGCCGCGGAAGCTATTTTGAAGTGAGGGGGCTAAGTTCTGAGCGCTTGGTCAACCTAGGCAGAGTCACGCAAGACATTTTCTATTTATCCCTCTGAAATGGCTAGAAATGCCTCCTTTTTGCTAAATTAGCTTCAAACAGCTTTCAATATTTAATGGTGTTAAATCACATAGTTTCTATGCAGAAGTTTTTATTTTGCTATATTACAGTTTACGACTTTTTTTCAGTTTACGAAAAAACTGGGGGGCTATAGTCGCTATTAAGAGCTCAAAATGCTATTAAGAGCTCAAAATGCAGACAAACAAACCAAATTTGACTCACAAATTATTGCAAATGAGCTATTTCTTTTGTTATGGCTGCAAGAATTTTGGGTAAATGCAGACAAACATTGATGTGGTGAGAGGGGAGCTTAGACAGATGATCGTCAAGCTCGGCTGTCAGAAGGTTACAGATTCCATCCATGTCTTGTGTGGCAGTGAGGGTAGTCTGACATTGTCACCAATTGGCTGATGATATTTTCAGTTTGTGGGCTTGTAATTTCCTAGACGGCAGGAGGAAATATAGAAATTAGTTGAATCTGAAATCCTAGATGTTGAAATATTGGCATTCAATCCTAATTGGCTCAACCAAAATTAGCTCAAATCTTCAACACTTGCATTATCTGCCATTTTTGCAAGTGGCCCACAACGCCCACTTTTCATGGAAACAAAGTTGGAGAACTTGTACCCAGTTTTCCCTTGAACATACAGTAACACTAGACGATTATTTAAAAACAGATTTTCAACTCTTCAGAGATCACAATGGCCTAATTCTACTGTATAATCTAGTCTCTGAAACAATACTGATCTAAATTGTTTATGAGTTTTGAGATTTTGCAAACCTTAAAATTTAGAGGCCAAACTGTGAAGGTAGGCAAGTCTGGCTGGAGTCAAATCAGGATATTTGTGTTGTATTTCTACACTGCTTACACACTAGCTCAACACTTTTACATGACCAATGGAGCTGGTTCAATGCTGTACAGCCTGTTATGTTTTAATTACTCAGTATTAATTAAGCTGTGCTATGTATCTCTGAATACAGGTGTGGTTTGATTGCATTAAAACTCGCTGCTGACATTCTGAAGATATCGGAGTCACCATCATCGTTGCACCAAAGTGGAGAAAATGAAATTGCTGAACTTCTGCAGCTATCAAAGGATAGTGGTTTTACTTATGAAGGTGAAATGTTTTCAGCCAAAGATATGGCATCTTTGGCAAAGGAATATTATGATATCAACTATCAGGTTTTGTCCTCTGGTATTGACAATTATGGTAATTTAGTTAACCATATTGCTCGAGGTTATCCAGTTCTGGTTCCATATGATTCAGATAAAAATAACGAGCCATGTCTGAAGAAAGGCCAGAAAGCACACTGGGCAGTTATTACAGGTATGTCTGCTTATTGCTACTGTCACTCCATAATACTAAATAAGGCCAAAATAAAAAATACCTTGGTTTCCGGTTTCCCGACCCTACTTAGTTTTTGGCCAGTAAAGTACCGACCCTAATCTTTTTATTGAAATTTTGAAAAGCCTTGGTACGAGTTGCAGCTTAATTTGCATCCTGGGATAGTAAACATGGCTGTCTATCCAGGCAGCATCCTCAAGATCAGCATGGTTTGGTAAAACCTATTGTTCGTCCATGCAATGTTTGGGAAAAAAAAGTAAAAAAAAAAAAGAAATACCGACCTACCCTACCTAATTTTTTTCAGGATGAAATAGGAAACCCAGGTGTTTTTTTTCTTTGCCTAAGCAAAACTATCATCGTGGAAATTTTCAACTTGTTAAAATTGAATAATAGCACACTATACTTGATAATAGTGTATGATCGTTGATGATCATTGATGATAGTGCATGATACTGTAGTTGATGATAGTGCATGATAGTTGATGATAGTGCAATGCATATGATACTGATAGTGTATGATAGTGCATGATAGTTGATGATACAGGAAGATAGATAAACAATACATGCAAGACTGGATATTAGCGGCCGATTATTTTCTACCACAACTTATCTATTTCCCAGGATGTCTTCTTGGCATAGAAGATGCAGAGACTCATATTGATTCAGGTGAAGAATTTCCAGTTCATCCTTTAAAAGTTGGAAAGTCTTCCCTTTTTTCAAACTTTAAAAGCAAGAACTTGTTTCTCATTGCTCGACATGGTAAATCTAGACATTGTGGCCTGTGGTCATGGATTGATTTGTACAACAGCAATAACAACTTATTTGAGTTGCAAAACATTGAAAAGTCAGATGGGAGAAGATGTATGTTTACTGAAGGAGTACTTGTAGGACTTTGTTCGAAAGCGCTGTTTTATTGTCCTTAAATCATGTTTTACAATCAATCTGAGGGCATCGCTTTCCTGCCAAAGTTCGACGAACAACATGAAAAGCCGCAGCAAGAACAACGCAGGACATACTAGACAATGAACAGCTGCAAGAAAACAATAGTATCGATATTTTGAATATGTTAGACATGGACTTGTTTTTAATATATTTTCAATTCCCTATTTACAATTGTCTAAACAATTAAAATCCATAAGGCAATGTATCAAAATTATCTGTTATCACACGCTTATTATACACAATCCTATGATCTTTTTTCTCACTTTTTGTTAACACATTCTTTTCCTTCGTATCACGCACAATTTTAAATGGGATATCTACACTAATTATCTCTTGACCCGCGCCTTTGACCATGTTCTGCATGTGCTCAAAATTTACATCCTGTATGGTAACTATAATTTAAGGTAATACCACAAATTTTACATGTGGTTTTACCAGTGTTCAGTTTGTGACTATAATTTTTGGGACCTCCTGAGACGAATGTCTTTATATAAGTTCATCTGTAAGTTCGCCCAGATACAAACTGGCAGGTGGTTCGCCTTCGCTGGACACGTAGATTACTGAATCAGTGTCGAAGTACAGTCTCTAACTGTACAACTTCAACCGGGCGTGCATGGGTGTTGGTGAATGCACAGGAGCCCAACTCTGACGCCTCCGGGGGGGGGAGGTGGGGGGCGCGTGGCGGAGATAAGACCCTGGGTACGAGGTTAACACCTCTGATGCGTTTCTCTGTTTTATTCTATAGATGGTTTTCACAATGACGTCACAAAGTTTAAATTATAAAACCTATAAAGCTGGTTATTTTATATATTTTGTAGATCGTTATTATGAGTCTTCCTGCAAAATTTTAAGTCGATACAAGTATTCGTTCTTGAGTTACAGAGATTGGAATTATAGTATTGCTAAAGCAGCCAAATCAGGGACACCAATATGGCGGCCAAAAAACGAATGCCCATATAAAGTGTAGTTTTACCCAGCATCTTCAAATTGTACATCAGATAGGATTAGACATCACTTCTAAAGCTTAACCAAGCTGTGTACGTCGAATTGTGTTACAAAGTGACTTTTAATTCGTTTTATGACAAGCCAATCGCATTATAGAATGGACCAGCCGATCCCAGGGAACGAGGTTGATATATTGTAACCCTTTACCTATAGTGGTAATATATGTAGTAGGCTTTATCTTATAATGAAACTGTAATAAGTTTTATAAGTAAAATTAAGAATATATTGTTGTAAGAGCATTGAGACTATTGTATAATGCTCCTAATACGTCTTTTATTATTATTATTTACCGCCAGAAATTTGGCTTACCCAACCCAGTTATCTTCGGTGC
Source organism: Chrysogorgia sp. JL179-B06 (assembly GCA_035772405.1). Taxonomy (NCBI): domain Eukaryota; kingdom Metazoa; phylum Cnidaria; class Anthozoa; order Scleralcyonacea; family Chrysogorgiidae; genus Chrysogorgia; species Chrysogorgia sp. JL179-B06. Next base: position 26,065 of record JAYKKM010000506.1, on the reverse strand, counting down.
CAACTCCAGCCATAAATAATAAGTAAGGTGATTAAAACCGAAACAGAATTTCTTCTCAATGAAAACATTATTTATTTAAAATATAAAAATGATCGACCAAAATCAATTTACGAAATTGTCGACTAATTTAATTCAGAAAATGTAAAAATGAGTAAAAATATTTATATTATGGTTTCTAAAGTGAAACAATTGAACATTTAAATGATTGTATTTGCTTTGTGTTGTCCAGCATCACGTCAAATGAACGCTTGCGCGGAGTAACTCCTCTTGTGCATATCACTTTTTGCTTACTATTATTATTAACATAGAAATTTCACCTTAAAATTCAACTTTAACCGCGAATAATGCATTTACAATAAATAAATCATTGTTATATTATTTGAGGAGGTCCTATGCGAAGTTAGGGTTGATATTCTCCTTGTCGCTTCCTATCACATATTGATTTAACAGCATGGCGGCCGTCGGGCAGCTGGAACATTTCTGAGATACTTTTGACAAAATGGCTTTCAGTTTTTGCACGTTTCTCTTGGTATTGTCGAGCATTTTGCTTTTCTCTACCTTCCCGAGTGTAAGTCGTTGCTCTTTGTCTTTTTGTTTCAACCGAAATTGTCGACTGCATTCCCTGTTCTTCTCTTTCCTTCTCTTCATTCTCTGCAGTTTCTCCCTGTCCATTGGCATCTCGTTCTACAGCAAGAGAATAAACAAGGAAGAATTATTGAGCTTGCAGTAAAATAGATATGTAAAGTTTTGTGCAGTGCTTGATCACCTGTTTCGTTTTTTTATTTATTTTTTATCGATTTTATTAGATATTAATGTAATTACAAAAAATACCCAAACGGAAAGAGCGCGCGAATCTATAAGCAGTTGGTACATTAGAAAACTACTCTCAGTGACAGGAACAGTTACGGTATAATGACCATGTACAAGTCATGTCAACGTCAAAAATAGATGTCAGTAATGATAAATAAGTATCGAGTAAAAATATTTTGAATGTTGCAAGACTGCACAGACAATATATTGGTTGGTGTTATTTTACAAACAGAATTCCAATTCTGTTAAAGTGGGAGGCTTGGAAAGTACTAGTTTTACAGGATGGTGCTTTAAAGTGTCTATGCAACGAAATTTCCAAATTGGAAATAATAACATTGAAGTAATATTGGGTATCGCTTCTTTCGACTGTGAAAGTTTTAGTACGAACAATTAAATGGAAGCATGTTTATTTAGCGTTTGAAGACTGTGCTTTTCCCCCTAAAAATTGAGACATCATTAAAATAGTTGTCATACTTGCACCAACTAATGACATCACTCGACCCAGATCCCGAATTGTGATTGCTTTCTTTCAATGGCGTGTATGTAAAAAGCAAATAAAGGGATTTTTTTCGTTCATTTTGTGGTAGAAACTTCGAAGTTCATAAATGAACTATTCACGAATATGTTTTAGATGTCGAAAATCGACGGTACATTCTTAATTACTCATAAGACGACTAAGTTGGATACGGCTTCGACCATTAAAACAAGTAACTCGTTATGAATAAATTTTACACACCCTTGTGCACACTTTCCCACGAGAGTTTAGTTTTCTAAAGGCTGTTTTGAACAGTCTGTTCGATAACAATAAGAATTCATGTAGATCCTAGTGATGTCATAAGTTGTGGAATAAAATATGTCTTAACTTTTTGAGCAAAAAGCCAGTTTTTCAAACGCTAAACAAACATACTTTCCTTAATTATTCGCCCTGAAACTTTCACAATCGAAAGTTTACTTTAATGCCATGTTCTCCAATTTGAAAATTTCGTTGCATAGGCACTTTAAGCATAAGGGTAGGATTTTTACAGATGCGGGTACGTCGGTACGACTATGACTAACAAACGGGACTAGCCTCCTCCGCAGGCAACTCTGTGGCTTCTTTTATCCTTTACGGGACAAAGTTATAAAAATTAGATCAGAGAGTCCATACAAAAACACAAGTGGAGATAAAAACACTTGCATGTGTTTAGTGTTTATTTTGTTTGTGTTTTTTTTTTTAAAGTGTTTTATTAAACACTTATAAATTATCCTGCCCGCGGTCTTTCAGTGCTAAAAAGACCAACCAAACGAGGTTTAGCATAAAAAGAGGTGCATTAACCATTAAACGTCCCGCTCGATTCGGGTCATTTAGTAAAATTTTACTAAAATTCTAAAATTACTAAAATTTTACTAAATGACCCTCATCGAACGGGACGTTTAATAGCTAATGCACCTCTTTTTATGCTATTACTTATCATAATCTTTGGAACTATAAAAATAATTTAATACTAAAGCCTGGTTTCCATATGATCGTCCGGATCGTTTCAAAAATGTTCAGACGATCGGGACGATCATATGGAAACACTTCGCGGGCGATTGAGACGATCGGGGCGATCGCGATCGCTTGGATCGCTAGCAATTCTATCGGGACGATCGGGCGCGATCGCAAACGATCCGCAAAGTTGTAATGGAAACCAGTTTCAGGCGATCGAGACGATCGGGACGATCCAAATCTATCCCAGAATGCAGTAGTTTATAATTCGGCAAGATGGCGGCAACAAACAACAACAGCGAGTTATTGTTTAACTCTGCACTTTTCATGGAGGAAGTACAGAAATATGAGTGCCTTTATAACAAATATTGCCGCGATTACAAAAATAAGTTTATCCGCCTGTCGTGAATACGAAGTTCTTTCACAAGGGTATGATACGCTCCCATCTTCTCTCTTCTTTGAAATATTCTCCTCACCCAAAATCTATGTTTTCGCCGGTTTCTTCTCCTCCGTAGTGCGACTAGAAGAAGCATGTACGACGCCAACAGCACCAGACCAGCTGCTTGTGCTTGGTTTTCGTCCTCCATCTTTAATACTTTATTGCGCCAATGCGCCCGCGATTGGCATTGGGCGATTATATGGAAACCCCGAATTATCCCGATCGTTTGCAATTTTTTGAAACGATTGGGACGATCGGGACGATCCGGACGATCATATGGAAACCAGGCTTAAGTTAAAGCAGTGCTCGAAATGACGGGGGGTCAGCGGTCACTGACTGATTTTCATGATTTGATCGCCAGAAATCAGTCACGGCAGGTAAGCATGACCAGTCAAATTATTTTGGTCAAATTATTTCTACCAGTGAACTCATTTTCTTTTACCTTGTAAACGTTGTTTATATCATTTATGCACTAAAGTCAGTAAATGGCTTTAACAGGTGGCGCCTTAAAAAGGTTTTAAAAGGCCGCTCAGTTTTATTGCTTAAACAACGAAAGAAGAACTTGAAAATTATATTTCATTTGAGGCCAAGTTGTCGCACCGGGAGTTGACTTCAACTTTAAACAAAAGCTCTGGGATGGAAGTTGCTGTCAAAATGGCGCGGCAGCCGAAGTGACGATCGAACGTTCATGGCCTTGTGTACTGATATACAAAGTTTATAGAAGGAAAGAAGATTTTGTTTTTAATGCACAAAATAAAGAGAAAATAATTGACCATCCAAGTTTAAGATCTGACCGCCTGAATTTACGTTTGACCGGTCATGCTGACCACCGTCTTTGCCAAAATTATTTAGAGAGTGACGTCATACTACTGAGACGCGCTGGGGTTTCACTGTTATTCAAAAGTGAAATATAAAGAAATAGTTACTAAAATTCACTCTACGTATTTTACAAAACATTTTGTTTATATGTAACAAATAAAAATTCCTTGGGTGTCTTTTTGATATTAAGATAATTTGCGAGCAACATTCCTTATGAATCTTTGAGCGAACACTCAAGCAATAGCGACCAAAGAGGATGAGCCAATGAGATAAGCACAGCGCCTGGTTTCGCAAAGCCTATCGCGATGATGCAATAATTGCAATTTGGCGACCCGAAAAATAAAAAATCCTACAGGAATACCACCGAAACCTAGACTCGGCTACCACCACAGGTGTTAAGCCGAGTAACAATGTTGACAGAAATCAGGCGCCATCGCGATTACACATCGGTTGACCTCTACTATTGTGTGGTGTTTTCTACTAACCCTAATACTACCACAAAGGGATACTCGAGCCAAAATACAAATGTAGTTCATATGAAAGATCTTACTGACTTTAGTTTATTTCCAAAGTTTCAGCATTCCTATCAATTTAGTTAATAAGATATGGCTAGTTGAAATTTGAGGATTTTGACGCCATATTGGTTTTGAAAATATGACGTCATTGAGTGATTCTTTATCAGTGAGCTCTATATATATATATATCTGGAGGGCTATCTGCCCAAGCAAAAAGTGAAGCCCAAGATGGCCGACGTTGCACGTCAGTTTCAGTCCCCTGCGCGGTTTGTACTTATATATAAACCGCGTAGGGGACTGAAACTGACGTGCAAAGTCGGCCATCTTTGGCTTCACTTTTTGCCTGGCCAATGACTGGCAGATAGCCCTCCAGATATATATATATATAGAGCTCACTGTTCTTTATCGACAGTGGAGTTGTTTTGATTGCGAATCACTCAGTGACGTCATATTTGAGAAACAAATATGGCGTCGAAATTGGACAAACTCTCCAACTTTATAACCGCACGAACTTTCAGGTTCTCAATGATTCTCATAAAAGATTCTTCCGCCATATTGTTCTGCAATTCACATTATTTTAAAATATTTCCCCCTAGTATATCTATGGACTATCAAATCTGTCCCATATTTCATTAGTTCTTTCGGGAAGCAAAAATACTGCGCGAGGCGACTTGAACGTAAACCCATAACTTCAAAAACGAAGCATTTCCAATTCCATTAAGTGAGAATAGCTTCAAGCGAGTTTTTATCACCTATAAAGTCATCATGATTTTTCCTCTGTCTTTATTTTCCTGGTAAGCGCTTTCGAAAGTTTAATATGCTTGAACCTGCATGCAATGCATTTTATATAGACCATGCCGCATGCGTACGTCTATTAAAATAATAACATTCAGAAAGTCAACAGTGAAATACGCGAGGTCATGAAATACCTGTTCCTGCATATCATGTGAACTGTTATCCATTTGAAGACATTCCATAGGCATAACTGGGTGTTCCAGTTTATGGCTATGGTAAGCGAAGTAGTCATGGTCAAGATTCATGCTGTGTTTTACTGGCTGGGTGACATACGGGAAGGGCATTGAATGGGCAGCTTCGTCGCCGTTGGTAGAGTTAAGCACGGTGAGGGTCACCGACGATTCACTTGTCGTTTTCATGTCCGAGTTTTGCATTGAGCTGCAGTGGTCCATCTCATGGGTCGTGTGTGAATAGGATTCGGCGTGGGAGTAGCCATGGTGTTGCCAATTCTCCAAGCTGTGCCCAGATTCTGAGAGGAAGAAGAGTTCATGTTTAACTTAACTTTTTGGAGACTGTTTTGAGTTGTCAAGCAACCTGACGTGGCTTTGCTAATGTAAAATATATTTACAATTTACGGCCGACAAGACAATTTTCCTATTTGCTTGACAATACTGAATATGCCATTAGAATTTCTAAAACATTTCTGTTTAAAGAAGCTTAGTTCACTGGGAATTCTGTAAATATCTTAAAATGTATTCAAATCACGATGTATCACAAAAACAGCAATGCACTTACCTATTAAATGTATAAGTTCATGTCCAAATTTATCGCTATCCAAAGAATAGACGTCTGCCATGATGGTTGAAAGCCCGTGCATATTTTCAGACAAATTAAAATCGTGGCTAGTGCTGGTCCCTCGTTCATGTACCCTTTACAAACAAAAATATCCGCCATTAAATTTGAATTTTTGAAATAAAAACGGCTTCGGTTTTCAAACTTTGCTGCGAAAAAAAGTTCCGTCTTACCTACTCAACTCTTCAACGTGTTTTTCTTTTTGTTCTTCGTCTTGGAGAACCAGAACGGTTGTTAATTCATCTCTTTTTTCACTGCTTGTGCACTGCAGTGCAGGTTTCTCGTCTGGAGGTTTGTCTGTCAACAGACTCGACATGGTGATTGAAAAGATTGAAAGATTGACTAAAAAGCCGGTGAACGGCAACCTTAAATCTCACAATCAGCAACCAAATTCTACAAGAAAAGAGACCATTGATCAAATGGAGAAAACGCTGTACATGGCGACTCGTTATAGAAAATGAAAAAATGTCGTAATACCAAAAAGTTTTACTGGACTAAACTTTGAGAAAACATGCTGTTTGTACTTACAGGGTTTGAAATAAAGCTAGGATTTTAGTTGCAAATTGTACTGCTTTTCGCTTGCTTTCTGACACTTCTTTCGAGTATAACAAAAGGACAATATATTGAAATAGTGCAGCGAAATCTGTTAAACTGCCCGCGGCTTAACAGTTTCCCCTTTTTGTGTTGCAATGAAGGACACCCAGAGAAATTTTGAAGGAATTTGCAACGTCGCGGGTTTGAAATGTTTGCTTTTGATTGGTCGTTTTCTCCCGTACCCGAAGCAATCCCGAAGACTTCCCGACAGGATAACGACAAAACTAGCCAATCAAAGGTCTGGTGGACGGTTTTATTTTCGCGCGGGAATAACAAAGCTTTTTCAAAACAATCCGCACTTTTAAAAAACCTTCAAACTTAGGGACTTGAAGAGCTGTTTATTTTACCTGTTGGGATAAGAGATTTTAACCTATAAAAGAAGAAACGAAAAGGATATGGCGTTTGCCGACAGAGCTGTCCCAGACATTTCACATTTAAATTCTTGCGAACGGTTAATAACCGAGAAGGAAGACGACATCAACTGGTGTACTGGTTTTTGGAATGAACTTGTAAGAGAAAATCCCCCAAGGTATATATTTCTTACAGTTGTGATAATAGCTAAATAAGCTACATGTAACCAAATATTATACTTAGACAAATAAGTAATGTATAATACACTTTCGGTTTATTTTATACAAGCGAATACATTGTTACGTACACTTCTATATAGCAGTTTTCAATATTAAGCTTATTCTGTTTTGCTTTTTAAACTAGCATTTATCCGGAAAGTCCTATTTTTTCGTCAAGATTTTATGACTGGGATGACCCACTGTTTCCCGAAAACGTCTTTGTCTGCCCCGACGTGGAAGAACTTTTGTCTGGCAAACATTTGGATGAACAGCAAGTGATATTCGACAGCAGTTTTGAAACGAAGTCAGATGAAGGTATTGCCAATAACCAAGTAATTCGTTTTTAATAGTGAGGAGAGATAGAGAAATGCGATGAAATTGGAGGGGAGGAAGGAGAGAGAGGGAAGAAGGAAGTATTGAAGAAAGATAATAATAACCCAGTAATTCGACAGTTTGTCAAGACATCTTACGAATAACGTGCCTATGAAATGAAATTGTTTATTGCTACATTTGAACGACTAAAGAGTATCAAAAAGTAGGACGATATGCAGTTTACCGTTCCTTGATATCTTTTCTAGTTCCAGAGTTATAAAGATTTAAAGATGTCAAAATCAAGGGATATGGCACAAATATGGCACAAAAAATGCTGATTCAGCACAAATTATGACGTCATAGTTTGGTGAATGTTTAAATGAACTATAGCTCAGTTACTATATGTCAGAATCAAATGAACCTTTGCACACAGATAGTTAACACAGTTGACAATGTCACTAATTTTGTTGTCAAGGTAACACTGTTGTACCCAGGCATCTTGCACGGATTTTATAAAACACCTTCATACTCTGTCTTGATAAGGATAAAATAATATCAGACGTGTGCTTGTCATACCTATACATGCTTAAAATACATTTGTACTATAATAATTTGAAAATTATACCCCCAGTGATAAGGGGCCTGGGTACAACAGTGTTACCTTGACAACAAAATTAGTGACAACTGTGTTTCATCTAGCTTGCACTATCTGTGTGCAAAGGTTTATTTGATTCTGACACATAGTAACTGAGCTATAGTTCATTTAAACATTCACCAAACTAACATTCAAACCATATGACGTCATAATTTGTGCTGAATCAGCAATTTATAATATTGGGGTGCCGGGGGGGCCGCGGCACCCCCAATATTATAAAAGGGGGGGGGGGGCGGAATAGCTTTCGGCCCCCCCAAAAATAATTGAATTTGAAAGAAAAATTGCAGCAAAAAAAATGAATTCGAAAGTAGAAGTTCGAAAACAACATCTTCCTATTAATGTTCTGTTAAACTGTCATAGAAGTAATTAAAAGAATAATCACAATATCTTTGCTTGTTGAGTGTTTTACTAAACTAAAGTACTAATATTTCTCTAGTTTACGCAGCCCTGGAAATCGCGGAATGATTGAGGCTAAAAGGTAGCCCCGGTTGAAAAAAGCCGTCCTGAATGTCCATGTCGGAATCGCTGACCATTGCATTAATATATGTTGTCAGTGGTTCCCAGAGGCGGCGTGGCTCAAAAATAGGGCCCAGGAAAACTATTCGATTGGGGCTCACAGCAGGAGAGCAGGGTGTGTCATTGTTTGGGGCCTGCTTGGGCCCACCACAGTCCAAAATATGAAATTCTATAAACTTCTGAGCTTAAAAATCACCGCTCAGAACGCAGGAAATGCCATTTGCGTAAATCTAGACCCTCCTAGAAAGCCTCACGCCTACGTCGCTCGGATTAATAGTTATCATGACTAGCTTCGCCACTGACAGGTACAACGAACATTTTGCTTTGGTCGGCCCCCCAAGTTTACAAAGCTTCCTACGCCCCTGAATGACTCGATATAACCATATACTAAATAAAGTAAATGGTTTGAACCTAATTACTTTTAAAGACTTCCTTTTTTATTAGATAGTAACTTGTAATTTAAATAATTTTTTTCATAATTTCTAAGTACACGACCCCACAAGCTTTATGCTTTAATTATTATCGTGTTTAAATAAAATGTTATTATTATTATTATTATTATTACTTGTGCTTTCCATCTCACCAGATTTGTTATTTGGTGTTCTCACTTTCAACTTGTATTTTCCATTTTACCACTGCCACCAGAGTGTCGAGCTAGGCGTTAGACTTGGCGCACTTGACGCTACTGCTCCGGAATAGAAAACTAGACATGGACAACCCAGAGCTAGAATGGCCGAGAACAGCACAATTCGACAGAGTTGAAATGGAGAACAATTTAATAGAGTAAAACATAGTACAGTATTGCGTGCAAATCTTACCCATAAAAGGAATTACATCATTCACATTCTGCGTCATAACAGCACCTAAGGTTTTAACACCTAATCTGATAATCACCACTTATGTAAATTCCACATGCAATTTATGAACGCTACAAGAGCATTGAGACTATTTTGTATAAAGCTGCAAGAAGACTATATTTTATAGTCCAACTGAAACGTGCAAATGTTTCAATTAAGGACGTAACAACTTTTTATGTTTCGTGTATACAGTTGGTCCTATTGTATGCTTGCCAAGTCTTTCATTTTAGTTTGCCAGAATACCTTAGCACCAATATGGAACGAATACAGAAAAGAGTAATGCGTATCATCCATGGTTATGATGTATCTTACGAACAAGCCCTAATAACATCAGGACTTTCTAGCCTTCAACAACGCAGATCTGAACTTTGTTCCTCGTTCTTTAATAAGATTCTGACTCAACCAAACGGACAATTACATCAACTTTTACCGTATAATGATAGTAATTTATCTATGAATCTCAGAAAAAACAGACTTTTAAAATACCGCGTTGTAAAACTAACCGTTTTATTAATGCCAGTGACGTGTCACTAATTACAATAGTAGTTTTAGTTAGTTAATGTATATTATTTAAGATATTTTTAGGTATATTGTTGTAATATTGGAGATTTTAATTGATGTAATACCTTGATAATTCAGTTTTATACTGTAATCAAGGTAATTTTAATAAACCTATCTATCTATCCATCTATCTATAAACGTCTTTATTAGTATATTTGTGTCAGTGAAGGACAGATAGAGAAATGAGGTTGAAAGAAATAGATTGGAGGGAAGGAGAGAGGAAGTATTAGACCATTACTTCTTCATTTGTATATTGTAAGGAAAGATAGAGAGAAATGGGATGAACTAAAATGAGAGAAATGAAGTGGATAGAAGGGAGGAGAAACAGATGTCTACAACCTCGTTCCCAGGGATCGAGGTTGAGATGTCTACTTACCTATTGTGGATAGGGGATGGCTAAAAGAGATGACTCAAAAGGACCTTTCTGTTTTTGGCTGGTCTTTATAGGGTTAGCTACGGTTAGGGTTAGGTTTAAGGATTAGCCAATCCAAGTAGTTTCACCAGTTCTATGTCATTTAAGAACTTTGTAAGACAGATACTATCTAGTGTAGTTGTTTCTACTTTTAATATAGATTGCCCGTGCACCTGGACACCGGTACGCGACGACGTCCTGTCATAGAGCCTCTATGACATAGAACAATTTTAAACTAAGAGGGCGGCGCCTCGCATGGGAATTTTAGTCCCGTTCGCGTTTTCCCTTTTGGATCTCTTGTTGTTGTCTTTTTCATGGCAAGTTGTTATCCAATAAAATTATTAAAACAAAAAAATAAGGTTAGGATCAAGGTTAGGGCTAGGATTGATAGGGATAGTAGTTCTAGAAAATGTGAATCAAGGTCCTTTTGAGTCACCCTTTTAGTCTTCACCTTGTGGATAAATGATTTTATATCGACGAATCCAAGAAAAGATGCAAAACTGAGAATAAAAATTCCAATGCTAATAATAATTGGTTCCGTTTGTTTATTGATAATTATTTATAGACTTATTTTCGACAGCTGTGTATCCCACCGCAAATTCCTGTAACGCCGGAAGTGCTATAACAAAATCAACTCCCTCGTCAAGTACGCCCAAACAAAAGAAAAAACGACAAAGAAAAGAGAAGGTATATATTACAAGGAACTGCCCTTACCTGTTTCACAATTAATATTGTGAGGCCTGCTTCCAACAATATAAATTTCATACATTGTTTTTTTATCGTATTTTGAATCATAACAAGCGTGGATAATAGAGACCTTTAGATTTGAGGGCGAAGACGAGTACGAAGACCAGTATACCATTGCGCATGGTTCTTTTCCATTGTTGTTTCTCCACTGCGCAGAAAAGTTTATCTTCGTACTCGTACTCAATCTAACGGTCGCTATTAGCGGTTGGTCACGGACATTGTCCAGTACAATTATACTCAACTTTTTATGAAAGTATAACATTTTGTGTTAAATGGACAACCTCAGATGAGAGACATTACGCTAAGTTTTGAGACATTGCGCTAAATTTGGAGACATTACACTAAGTTTGGAGAGATTGCGTTATTAAGTTGCGCTATGTTATGAGACATTTCTCTAAGTTATGAGACATTACACTAAGTTGTAAGACATTACACTAAGTTGCGAGACGTTACGCTACGTTGTAAGACATGACACTAAGTTGTAAGACATTACACTAAGTTGCGAGACGTTACGCTAAGTTCTAAGACGTTACACTAAGTTGTAAGACATGACACTAAGTTCAGTAAGTTGTGAGACGTTACGCTAAGTTCTAAGACGTTACACTAAGTTGTGAGACGTTAAGTTGTGAGACGTTACACTAAGTCGTAAGAGATTGCGCTAAGTTGTGAGACGTTACACTAAGTTGTGAGACATTACACTAAGTTCTGAGACGTTACACTAAGTTGTGAGACATTGCGGTAAGTTGTGAGACATTGCGGTAAGTTGTGAGATATTGCGCTAAGTTGTGAGACATTGCGCTAAGTTGTACGTTGACAGATACATTTTTCTGTGTATGCGGTACAAATTTATTTGTTCTGGTCATTCTGACAGATACAACGAAAATAATTTCCAGGCTTGCATAGTTTTGTGTTTTCAACAAGATCTATTATTTTTAGGCTGGTGATGTCGCACATGAAACTCCCATAAAAAGAAAACCTACAAATGCAAAAAAGACAAAAGCAAAGAAATAAGACTGTTGAAACTATTTTTATTGAACATATTTCAAAGGTCAACTTTAGATCTAATTGTGAATACAATTGACGTTATGAAATAACGATATGAATTTTTGAAAAGTTACAAATTTTCTTCAATTTCTGTAATATTTATAATTTTTAATTTAATTTTCACATTATTTTAAATAAAATATTGTTTTGTGTTGATTTGTTCCGTGCAGAAGTGTGCCAGATATTTACTTATTTTTTCACAAGTATTGTAGTATTAAATAAATTCACAATTATATTACATTATTTTCCAAAGTGGCTTTGGATATATTTTCACTCATAAGTGTAACGCAAAATGCGAAAATAACATTCAATTGCTGAGAGTATTTTCATGATTTCGAAATGGTGATACCAGGCATGTACGATCATATAAATTATTCTTCCCAGTCTGTCCAAGATGCTTTGTTACCTTCTGTGATGATCTTGACGTCTTTTCCTAAAAAAACACTTGCGTTAGTAAAAAGAGGTACGTAATGCGTTCATGAGTCTACGTTTGGGCGTTTAGATGGGGCGTAATTATTATCGTGGTACAGATGTGTGTTAAACAAAACTGGAAACAATTAATATTTGGTATTTACATTCGTTGGAAGTGATTGCTATAATGATTTCAGGTGAAGGAAAATCATTACTTTACACATGAATTGGTGGACTGGTGCAACAAACATATTTCTTGTGGTAAAACTCACCCATTAATGGTATATATAGCCCATTGTTTATATGATGTATTGGCTGCATATATTCATGGGCATGGCTTTATTCCGGAGTTTTACGGCAGTACATGCGTCATACACACTACCTTTTAAAACATCCATAGACAAATAATGAGGCGAAGAGAGGTATCCTGATGATCCAGAGTGTATGTTACTGTCGTCGTCTTCACAGCATTTGCAGTAAATAGGGCTGGCGCCAGGTCCTCTTGGACTAAGGCTGTTGTCTTCACAGGATAGAGATATTTCGCGTATTGCACCACCATGATGTAACTTTCTTGTCCGCTGCCAAATTGGGTGGTCTGGGACTATAGACATCACCTAGTTAAAAAAAGCCAATATATGGTTTTATAATGTAATTTCTTCCTCCCTCCATGCTCTTTCTTTCTTTCTTTCTTTCTTTCTTTCTTTCTTTCCTTTTTTCCTTCTTTCCTTCTTTCCTTCTTTCCTTCCTTCCTTCCTTCCTTCTATCCTTCTATCCTTCCTTCTATTCTTTTCCTTTCTTTCTTTCTTTCTTCCTTCTATTCTTTTCTTTCTTTCTTTCTTTCTTTCTTTCTTTTCTTTTCTTTTCTTTTCTTTTTTCCTTTCCTTTCCTTTCCTCGTCCTTTCCTCTTCCTTCCTTCCCTCGCTCCCTCCCTCCTTCCTCCCCTATTTCCCTCCATCCCTCTTTCTTTTCTTTTTTTTCCTTCCTTCTTTCCTTCCTTCCATCCTTCCTTCCCTCGCCTATATCCCTCCTTTCCTTCCCTCCTTCTTTCTTTCCTTCCTACCTTTATTTTCTCACTCCATCCCTTTCTTTCTCTTAAACCCTCTCTTTCTCTATACTCTCTCTTTCTCTATGCTCTCTCTTTCTCTAAACTCTCTATTTCCTTCCTTCAGTTCCTCCCTCCCTCCCTAACTTCCTTCCTTTTCCACTCTTTCCTACATTAATTTACTTCCTGTATTTTACAATACACCAAATTTCAAATCACCTCATCACATGTTCTACGGCTTACTACTGCTCTATAGCCCATTTTCTTCCAAATCTTATCACGTTTAAGAAGAAAACCTGGGTACAAGTCTCGCCAGTTATGGCCAAGTGCCCAAGGCAGTATGTCATATTTTTGATCCTCATCATCTTCTTCCATGTCATTCGCTAAATATCTAGTAAACAAAATAATCAATAATTTTGTTTATTGAGTGTTGCGTACTAAAAAAATACTTTTAGTTTATACTCAACGGATTATACAGTACATGTACTCATCACAGAAGTACAATCAGCAAAAATTAACGAATCATACAAGTGGCTTACAAAGCAAGAAAGAAGTTTTTTCGATTAAATTCCCGTCTTGTCAGCTCTGCCCTCTTAAAATAGGCATAAACCATTGCGAGCAAATACTAAAAAGTATAAATAAAACTTTTAGATGTAATTCAAATGGTCCAAAATCAATCAGATATATTAGATAATTGACAAATTAATGATCGATTTGTTTTTTTAATTTCAATAATCTAAAGCTGCTCACTTTGTCTGATATTTTTGCACAGGCATCCATCCACAGGAAATCTTGAATGATATCGTCATCTGAAAAAACATCATTTGAAAATTGTTTGAAAATTATTTGAAAATCAAACATAGTTTGGCGCTACCCTGGCTTTAAGAGTTTTTTGAACGTAACTTTAAAAGTTACTGTCCATGATCCAACGTTTCGACACTCCAATATGTGATCGTTAAACTAGGATCCCTATTTATGCCCTCATAGAACCAATGATGACGTTATTTATTAACAAGATGCAAATAAGCTTTTTGCAGAGGGCGTTTTGATTATACGTTTTGATTATCAATTGAATAAAGACTTATTATTACTTATTATTATTATTATACGGTGGACGTTACGGTGGACGCTACGGTGGGCGCTACGGTGGGCAGCTCTACGGTGGGCGCTACGGTGGGCAGCTCTACGGTGGGCAGCTCTACGGTGGGCAGCTCTACGGTGGGCAGCTCTACGGTGGGCAGCTCTACGGTGGGCAGCTCTACGGTGGGCAGCTCTACGGTGGGCAGCTCTACGGTGGGCAGCTCTACGGTGGGCAGCTCTACGGTGGGCAGCTCTACGGTGGGCAGCTCTACGGTGGGCAGCTCTACGGTGGGCAGCTCTACGGTGGGCAGCTCTACGGTGGGCGCTACGGTGGGCAGCTCTACGGTGGGCAGCTCTACGGTGGGCAGCTCTACGGTGGGCAGCTCTACGGTGGGCAGCTCTACGGTGGGCAGCTCTACGGTGGGCAGCTCTACGGTGGGCAGCTCTACGGTGGGCGCTACGGTGGGCAGCTCTACGGTGGGCGCTACGGTGGACGCTATGCGCTACAGACAGTTTTGTAATGCACCTGTCAATGTTAAGCCCCAGAGGAGGGTTGCAAATTTTCGATCAAATGCCCCACTGTCGGGCAAAAATATTGGGCCTGCGTGAGGCACGCCCAATTTCGGCACAATCTTCGGGGTTGCTACTTCATGTTAGGATCACAAAATGGTTTGGACAACATGCACGCACGCTGACCAAAAAATCCGCGCCCGCACTTTGTGCATGGTTTTGTAGCTTCACGCTTGAAGATTTGGAAATCAGTCAAGTAGAACAGTTCGCTGCATTACCTAACATAGATAACATAACTACGTGCAAATGTCGTGATCACTGTCTTCGAGGAAAGGGAAGAAATTTCTGTCCATGTAGAAGTCTGAATAACTTTTGTTCAAGCGCGTGCCATGGCGAGACAGCGACAATTTATTTCTAAAATCGGGACTGGAATCTTTGTAGCGTGTGACGCTAATTTTCTTACTATTATATTTATATTATATGTCTTCTGCATTTGTTGGTCGATTTTGTCTTTCAATTTCCTTTAAAACATTCTGTATATTTAATAGTATATGATTCTGAATGCATCGTTAGTTATTTCTTCAGCAGCTTATAAATCGAGTAGTATAATTTTCCGCAATTTCCTTGTTATTCGTTATACTATTTTCTCCCTTTACCGTTTTCCATCTCTCAAAAGCGTCGAGTAAGTAAACTTGAAGCATCTGTAGTACTCTTTTCTTTCGACCTGATGGTTCGACTTGAGGGCCAGTACTTGAGGTAAAATAGGATTCCAAAGTCGAAGGTTGTGTCACAAAGGAAATTGAACGACAAAAAGTACAGAATATAATTTCAACTTTGCGCGGATGAAGCCAAGAAAATTAATAGCGTCACACGCTACAATGATTTCCAGTCCCGATTTTAGTCCGTTGCTCAGAAATATATTACATATAGTTGGATACAATAAAAAATAATAAACTTTATACCGCTATATCACAGTCGCTGTCTTAAACTCGTCTGTTGTTCATACATAATGACCGAATTCTTCGCCATGCCATGATGCCACGCGCTTGAACAAAAGTTATTCAGACTTTTACATGGACAGAAATTTCTGCCCTTTCCTCGAAGACAGTGATCACGACATTTGCACGTAGTTATGTTATCTATGTAATTGTTAGGTAATGCAACGAACTGTTCTACTTGACCTGAAAGTGTATTTCCTGCAATTTGAGGGCACTTTACTCGTTTTTGCAGCCGCGGCAGTGTGCGGGATTCGAAGTATTTAATTACCGTTGCACGACAAATGCGTTGCAATACAGCAGAAGAGAAGGAAGGAAGGAAGGAAAAGCAATTAGCCACAAAACCAAATGTATTAGGTATATTCAAGTTGAATATACGAGATTACGTTTAGACAACGCCCGGACCAAGGCTTGGCTATATGCCACTTTTAACCATTCCTAAACGATGAACAACAATGAAATCCCAGATTTCCCTCAATGAGAATCCGTTATAATGGCATTAAGTTGCACTCAAATATTAGGACCCTTTTTGCCCGAATAACAAGACCATTTTTGCCCGAATAGAGCTAATTTTTCGGACAACTGCGCAGATACGACTGTAGACCCCCTTTAAAGTAATTATCATACGTTAAATATTTTAGAGTAATTCATCATACGTTAAATATTTAAGAGTAATTACTGGTATCATAGTTCTGACTTCTGAGGTGGGCACCCTGTGGTTTGAATACCACAGAGTGGGAGATAATTTGATCTATGATAAAATGACTGGTCACATGGTAAAAATCTGCCTCTCTGATTGGACAATTTACAGTTATGGTATAATATTAATATTAAATAATATCATTATCATGCATCAATACCAAGCATTATTATCATATTATAGATATTAATAACATTGTTATTTAATCCAATACATTTCTATTATCCATTGTATCTCATACAACATAACAACTATGGAAATTATTATAATTTTGTTGAAACCATTTATCAAAATATACTAAAACTTTGATAGAGAATGGTTTTATCTTATACACATCTTTATTAGTATAGGTAATAGTATGGTTTCGAGTGCAATTTGGAAAAAACATGCACAAGTGAGTTTTTCAAAGACTATCAAAATAGCACGAGTCCGAAGGACGAGTGCTATTTGAAGTCTTTGAAAAACTCACGAGTGCATGTTTTTTCCAAATTGCACGAGAAACCATGGTATTACTTATTAATAATATACAAGAAAATGTGCGAGACAAGAACATCCGGTGATCAAGAAAACTTGATCTTCCGGTCGTGTTTTAATTGGTTTACACAAAGTCACGCGACATGCGTCTTAAAATATTTACAACAGATTTTTGCAGATTTGATTTTTCCATTTTTGCAGATTTTTGAGTTTGTTACAGATTTTTGCACTGTTGTTACAGATTTTTGCACTGCTGTTTGGGATTAAATGCACTGAAACCAACCAATCACAGTCGAGTAACATTTTCTTGTATATTATTATATTAATTTAAACATTAGAATAATGCTATTCAACTCACCAAAAAGCTTGAAAAATGCAGCCATGGCCGAGTTGTTTGCGTATGTCTGTAAATTCAACGTAGTTAGCTTTACACATGCTGGTACTTGTTCTATCTCTCTTTCAAACTTCTTGCAAGTTCGAGACTTGGTTTCTTTCAAAGGACTTTTCGCTCTTTTTCTCTTTACACCAAGGTAAAACAACCGTTTTTCTTCTTTTCTGCTTGGAATACCAGACATAAGCTGACTCTTTTTGACAGAGTGAGTTTGTCCCATGTCGTGAGCCCAGTCGAGAATATCTTGTACTTTTGTACTCTGGCTTGATGGAAGTTGGCTTTCTCTCATAATAGAACGAGAGAAGAACGTTTCGACTATTTCATAAGAGTGAAATAGCGTGAAATAAAAGTCTTTAAACGGTTTAAAGTTTCCAAAAATGACGATGGGTACCGGCCAACACGATAGATCTGTTTTCAAAGCTAGCCGTTCCCGCGCTTTTTTTGAACCTGCGCGGACTACTCAGGGAGACATGGAAACTAAAGATGGCGGCCGAAGCAGAAGAAGTTGTGGAGCAAAGTTTAGCAGCGGAAAGCTTTTTATTTCCGATTGTTTCAGCTGACAATGAAGATAATCATGATGCTAAAGAAACAAAGCCTTTGTTTCCTTCCGTTTCTGTTTGCAACAGTGAAGAAAAAGGTAAAGAAATAAGTAAATAACTCTTTTTTTGCCAGGTTAAATTATGGTTAATCAGGATTCAAACGATAATCGATGTCATGTGGGCATACTTAAAGTGATTAACAATCATGGGCAGTCTTTTAATGTTCTCTGGTAGTGAATTCCAGTCTTTCAAAGTGTGATTATATAAGACTTTTCCCTTAATACTGCTATTGGATTAAAAGATCTAAGGATCACAATCTATTAAGTTATTCATAAGTTTATAAACACAAATCATAGTTAATATAACCAACACATAAATGCATCGTTCCATAGTCCTCCATGACTCCTGCTATTACTCCTAGGGCCGACGAGAGACAGGACGGGCCTGCAGGGCATGTAGCCTCGCGGGCCCCTAAATGCCTAAGATGTCGGAGGTAGTTTATGGTAAATTCTGCAAGGGCCCGGATTTGCTTGGCGCCGTATTCGCGGGCCCCTAGATTATGGCTGGGTCCCGGGGCAGTTGCCCCGGCACCCTCCCCTCTCGGCAGTCCTGATTACTCCTCCTATTACTAAGGTCTAACCAGGGCTGCTGAGAGCCAATCTATACCCCACTCTTGGCAGGGCTGGGTCTAACCAGTTCAAAGTTCTTAGGGCATAATTAGTTAATTACTAGCTTAGTGGCCACTGGCCAGATCTGAGGATGCGAAATATGGCAATATAAATTAACTTTGTCTCATTTGAAAGAACTCGTGAAATGGTATGACAAGACCTGTTACAATTTTCCCTTATCTTTTTTGGTTTTCGAAATAATTTGACGAAAGACAGCGTGCTGTCCGCCATCTTGGAATTATTTTCGATATGCATGTGACGTCATAAGTAGGGTAAAGTGAAATTTTTATCTTGCCAACCTTACAACATTATGAGCCACAAACTCGATTATGTTGCACTATTTCCATTTTTAATTGGCCCACAACATTTTAAAAAGCCTTCCGCGGAAATTCGGTCACCTATGGAGTAGTTTCATCAGGTTTACCCTGCTTGTGACGTCACCAATTTCCTAGTTAATTAGGTCAAATATTACAACAAGATGGCGGATTGTAGACTGTCTTTTGTCATAATTATCTGTAATATTTCAAAAACCAAGAAAGATACAGAAAAATTGTAAAAGGTCTTCTTATACCATTTTACGAGTTCTTTCAAATGAGACAAAGTTAATTTATATTGCCATATCCCTTTAACATATACTTTTCATTTTTTTTATTTTGTCTGCAAATCTTTCTTTGACATAGGTGACAGTTTAAACTTTAACAAGCTATGTATCTGCAGATTAAAGAGGAACTGTACCCAAAACATGGCCGTAGGAATCAGGCCGGCTCAGCAGTCAGCCCCCCTAAAAATTAGATATGAAAGCACAAGTGTTTTCTGCTGCAAGTTGGCACGAACGTATGGCGCAGAGGAAGATTCAATCTTTCTTTGTCCCGACCCCATGTCTCAGATTGCACCTGAATTAACGTCGGAGCTTATAGATTTAAAAAAAATCGCAGGGCTGGTGGCACTTTCCCGTACATAAGTTTCACACACAGACCAGGCACCATGACCATGTGCAGCTAGTCTACTTAGTATGATATTGATAAAGGAAGTAAAGGTTATAAACTAAAATGATGTTGCTTATGATCATAATATTTTGTTGTAAAACTGACCCCAAAATGCAGGAAATCGCATTTCATAGAGTTAGAAATCAAAAGCTTTCCGGAAGAGCATCCCCAGGACCCCCTAGAGGGTTCCTGCACCTTCGGCACTGCGCCCCCCTAACCTGAAACATCTTCCTACGGACCTGACCCAAAAAATAAATTACTGTTCTTTTAAATAAAAGGCCCTTAAGTATAATGTTTAGAATCTCCCCAGACCCCAAAATAGTGTCGTCAAATTGGTTTGCAACTGTTAAGTTTGGCACAGTGTAACCAGTAGGCTGATGGTATTGAAAAAAAAAATACCAATATACTGAAAAAAATGGTAATATTGAATATACCGGGATTTTTACAGATCTTATTAGGACTAATTAACCAGTTCACCAGCTGACCAGGGTCATTTTAGTGGGCACCCAACGGAAAGACAGTATTTTGACAAGATTCGATCGATAGGATGTAGTTGGTACAAGCTTGTGCGTCAGTCGGTTGAAGTGAGGTTACACCCCCCTGTAAAATTTCTGAGTACGGCCCAGCCCTGCCTACTGTATAACCTTTAGTGAATTCATCAAAACAGCATTGCCTTTATCACCCCAATGTTAGCATATTTTAGAATAGTAATAAATATAGAGCTATGTTGAACCATTGCAGTTCATACTATAGGACATGTTTTTGTTTACCTACAGTGATATGTAAATTTTCACCACATGATTTCAAAAATTGATTTTACATTTATCTAGAGCTTCCAGACTGGTTGTACAATGACAGCTACAAGGAAACGGTTGTTGTGGATGTACCAGGTGCAGCTACATATACTGAGAAAGAAATTCCAAAATTGGGGAAATTTCTGGAGCCAGATGACTGCATGAATTCTGGTGGAAATCTCTCCAGTGATGATAATCAGCTACCCAAACGGGTCAAACTGAAAAGGAAACACGATAGAAGACAAAAACCAAAGAAACACAAAAAACACAAACATAAGTCGAAAAAGAATCACAACGACAAATTAAAAGCAAAAGAAGAGGAACAGCTCATGAAACTACCATCCACAATATGGATCGAAGAGTCTGGCTTGCAGCTTGAAAAAGCCTTCCGAATTCACAAAAAGCCAGACCATGATAATTGTTCTTTTGGTGGTTTATATCGACTTGACATTGCCCTTCACAAGCAACAACCAAAGCTGAAGTGTTTGGGCTTAAGAGCAGACCAAGTGCTTGATATTGGACCAAAAAACAAAAAGGGTAGAAGAACAGAATCTCAGCAAAGATATTGGGGACATGAAAGTTTGTCAACATCTGAAAGCTCATTGATATCATGCCAGCTGGGTAGCACAAGTTGTACTTCTGCTAAGGGCTTGGGTGGTTTCAGCAAAAATTTTGCTTATGTACCACTGGAGTTACCATCGTCCGCTGCTGAAACGCCCAGTGTTAGTGAAACGCCCGCTGGTGGAAAGCAGATGGTATCTAATGACCTCACAATTAAAACCAAAGACTTCAACCAGCAAGTTCGGGATGATCCCAGCAATGTTGAAGCTTGGTTAGCTTTGGCAGAACTTCAAGATGAACATGTCCAATTTGGAGATAACTTGATGTCAAATTCGCTGCACAAGGTTGGGCGCGAGGAACTTAAAAAAACAAGCAAGATTTCGCTGGAGAAAAAGTTAGCCGTCCTTGAGCAAGCCGTGGAGAAAAACCCTACATCGGTAGACTTGATAATTGCATACATGAATTTACTTGTGGAAACCGTGAGCAATGACAAAATTGCAGAGAAATGGCGGGATATGTTGTTCCACCAGCCTGAGAAGACGTTGTTGTGGAAACATTACTTAATGTTCTGCCAATCCAATTTCTCATCATTCTCTGTCTCAAACACTCTTGCAATCTACTCCAAGTGCTTTAGCACATTGTCTGCCATCAATGACGGGATTTTTAAGTCCCATTCACCAGCGCAAGACACAGAAGTGGGGATGGTGGAAATCTTTGTACAGTTCTGTCAGTTTCTCAGGCAAACAGGTACATATATTAGTTATCTTATCCCGGCGGCATTACCACCATTATATATACAGAACTAGGCTCTCGGCAACGGCTTCCGTAGCTCAGTGGTCAGAGCACTGCACTAGCATCGTAGGGTCACGGGTTCAATTCCAGCCGGAAGGCCTCTAAGTTGCATTTTTTTGCAACTGGTCCTGGTTTGGTCTTAAAATGTATATATTCCAACACTCGAAATTTTCCTTCACCAAAAATCCTTAGAACATATATATTAGTTAGATGTATAAATTATGTTTTTTCAAGCCTATTGCACTCAGTCGCACAACATTTATTAGTTCATGTGCTGTATTTTCAACTGCAATACCAGCCCTCGAAAAAAAATCAATATTGGGGTTGGCAAAAAAATGCCGACCTTTATGCGACCCAGGTCGACACCTTTCGGCATTTTTGGAGGCCTGTTGCTACCTATAGAATTATAATTTCAGAGCTCCTCCAAGCCCTAGAAGGTAACCAAAGCATCTTAATAGCAGCAGACATGAATATATGCTTGTTTATATTATTATTTACCTTAGTTTATTCCGAAGTTTAAAATACAAATATCACGTTGTCCATGAGTCCCAAGTTGCGTATCAGAAGAAAAAGATTAAGTATTTTGCCAACATTGAAATAAGGAAAATAGATAATTTTTCAATGAGAAAGTTTTCACTACAGTACCTTCATCAACAATATGTTGCTTATATCATGAGAAAAACTGGCATTTCTCCTGAAAAGAACTAGATTGAGCTTGGCAAAAATATGCTGTCTTGGCATTGACAGGTTGGCATCTATTCTAAATAGATTCTATAAACCGTATTATCATATGGCCATGGCTACTTTGAAGAACTTGGTGTGATAAATGTCAACCATGAGTTAAGCACAAAACAATATATCGCTGTCCCACCTAATATCTTCCACTCTTCTTGGAAAAGGCCATGCAATTACCTGCAGCAGCGCTCAAAATAACGCTGGCAAGTTGGCAGTCAGCATGACTGGTCAGACGTAAATTTCAGGCAGTCAGATACAAATAACATTTAGGCGGTCAGATATAACATTTGGATGGTCAATCATTTCCCCTTAATTTGTGCATTAAAAACAAGAGTGTTCTTTCCTTGATTTACTCATGACCATATTGCCATAGACATTTTATTAAAAGGCCGAGTCAAGTCACTAGAAATAGTATATAGACATGTCACATAGATAGTTACAAAATACTCCAAGATTCTTCGAGTCATGTTAACATAATGTCTTTTCCCACCCAACTCTCCTGACTCCTCCCTGACACTGAAATGATCCTGGGTAAGAGGTTGGGGACAACCTGGTGAAAAGGTCTGTGAAACACTGATCAAACACTAATGTTTGATGTTGTATTTTCCCAACTAGTTCCAGTCGAATCGAAATATGTACTCTAATTCTCGAGATTTTCTGAACCACTTCTGTTTGATGTGATCTGCAATTTCAGGACATTCAGAGAAGGCAGTCGCTGCTTTTCAAGCTCTTGTAGAATTTAATTGTTTCCATCCTAAAAGCCTTGACGAGAAGCATAGCACTGCGTCAGCAGTATCATTCTTTGAAACCTTCTGGGACAGTGACGTGCCAAGGTAAGGCAAAAGTGGCAAAGCTCTTTTGTTTGGTGATGTCATGTTTGACATTTTTACATTCATAGAAAATAGTTTACGAGTCACACAGGGGGGTATTGTTGAGAATGAGGGATATTATTGAGAGTGAGGGGTATCATTGAGAGTGAGGTGGTATTAAACCTGGATAGTAGCGGCCGGTCAAAGCGGCGGTCCCGTACAAATACCTCATTTGACAGTTACAATATTAATTGTGTCTTTCATTTTGTACGATGCTCATCTTGTCCGAACATTATACTCAACCTTTTATGATAGTAAAACATTTTTGTGTTGAATGCAGGACTGTGTTTAGATTTCGTATTGTACAATCTCAGATGAGAGACATTACGCTAATTTTAAGACGTTACGCTAAGTTTGGAGACATTACGCTAAATTTGGAGACATTACGCTAAATTTGGAGACATTACGCTAAATTTGGAGACATACTATGTTACATTACGCTAAGTTTTAAGACATTGCGCTGAGTTTGGAGACATTGCGCTAAATTTGGAGACATTGCGTTAAGTTTGGAGACATTGCGCCAAATTTGGAGACATTGCGCTTTTAAGCTTTGGAGACATTGCGCTTTTAAACTTTGGAGACATTGCGCTAAGTTTGGAGATATTGCACTATGTTATGAGACATTACACTAAGTTTAGAGACGTTACGCTAAGCGTGGAGACGTTACGCTATAAGTCTGCAGACGTTACGCTAAGTTAGGAGACATTAAGCTAAGTTTTGAGATATTACGCTAGATTTGGAGACGTTACGCTAAGTTACACTTCGTTATTAGACATTACGCTAAGTTGTTACAAATTCATTTGTGCTGGTCATTCTGACAGGTACAGTGAAAATAATTATTTCCAGGCTTGGGGTATCGTTGAGAGTGAGGAGTATCGTTGAGAGTGAGGGGTATCATTGAGAGTGAGGAGGGTACCGTTGAAAGTGAGGGGGTATCATTGAGAGTAGTACCGTTGAAAGTGAGGAGGGTGCCGTTGAAAGTGAGGAGGGTACCGTTGAAAGTGAGGAGGGTACCGTTGAAAGTGAGGAGGGTATCGTTGAAAGTGAGGAGGGTACCGTTGAAAGTGAGGAGGGGGTACCGTTGAGAGCGAGGGGTATCCTTGATTTGATCCGCTACCTTGACTCTCGTTAGGTTTGGGGAAAACGATGCTTGTGGTTGGGACACCTGGATGGAAACCAATTCCTCCAGCTCTACAGGCAGCAATCGGATTCCAGTGAATGAAATATTCTCCATAATGGTGGACGCTAACCAAAGGAAGACGAAAAGCACGGAACACCAAGAGCGGGTCGTCTCTGCGGGTTTGGGAAAAGCTGTAACATGGATTGAACTTGAGGTGTCTAGAGAAACAGACCTATGGCAACCGAAGAAGACGAGTGCCGAGGAGGACGATGATGATGACAGACAGGAGGAGTTGGATGGTGATGATCCAGACAGAGTTGTTCTCTTTCAGGATATCAACTCTTGCTTATTCAGAATCTCGCAAGAGACACTTAAATTCCAGCTGGTTTCTTTCTTCTTAACCACTCTCGGAGTTGCTACAGAGTTCCGCAGTTTCGACACGCACGACGTCAGATTACAGGGTCTTTGGCAAGTTCTTCTCGAAGACGACAGACAGTTTGGTGGCTACTCGGACAGTCGACGCGGTTCGAGGTTCTCTTGCCCCTCATGGACCTGTGAAACTGCCGATGCTACACGCAACTCGTGTTCCACGCTAGCACTTCGCGCGACGTGCATCCGAAATATCTTCAATCAAGCACTCAGGACCTTCTCTGGGGAACTACAGGCCATGCTCGTGGTCAATTGGCTGGGATTTGAAAAGGACCTTATGTTATCAGAAACGAACTCTAAACAACGAAAACAATGCTACAAGGCGGTGCGTAAGCTTGCGAAGTCTCTGTTGAAATTGGAACACTGCTGTAATAATTTAAAAGTGTGGATAGCTTTTATCGAGGTGGAGTGGGCTTTTGGCAACACAGACGAAGCGAGGAGGATTGTTTCTTCGTCCTTGGAACAATCCCAGCTAGCTCTAGCTACTTCGGCAGACCCAAATTCAAAATTCATCCATTACTCTTTTGTCAGGTTAGTATAGATTAAAGTGCCTATGAAATGAAAATTAAGTTTGTCTTATTTAAATGCACTCCGAAAATGAATAGGAATGGTAATTTAGAGATCTTTCGCGTATCTCGCGTAATTCTTGAGATATTTAGACTATTGTGATATGCAAATGAGTCAATAAGGCTTTGTTTTCCTTTGTTTCAAAAGCCTTATTAGTATGCTCTATATAGAGCATACTAATCCCGCGAAGCGAGGGTAATAATCTCGCCGCGGCAGGGATAATTTCTCACGAAAGGTTTGTATATATATATATATATATATATATATATATATATATATATATATATATATATATATATATATATATATATATATATATATATATAATATATATATATATATATATATATATATATATATATTTATATTTATATATATATAACAAAGAAGACAAACTTGAGTCACTTCATTTAAACATTTATTCACTACAAATTTGTTTCGTATGGCAAGCAAAGCTTACCACACTCATCAGGTGAAATCGCGTTTGATGTTATGCT
>JAYKKM010000505.1:547500-591632 GCA_035772405.1 Chrysogorgia sp. JL179-B06 | reverse complement strand
CTACATTACTACATTTATTTGCTGCATTGCTACATAGCATTGCTACATTGCAGTGCTACATTTCTACATCAAATTGCTACATTGCTATATTGCATTGCTACATTGCATTGCTACATTGCATCGCTACATTGCATTACTACATTGCTACATTGCATTGCTATATTGCTACATTGCAACATTGAAATTTCTACATTGCAACATTACATTGCTTCATTGCAACATTACATTGCAACATTGCAACATTGCATTGCTTCATTGCAACATTGCATTGCTACATTGCAACATTGCATTGCTACATTGCAACATTGTATTGCTACATTGCAACATTGCTTTGCTACATTGCAACATTGCAACATTGCAACATTGCATTGCTATGTTGCAATATTGCATTGCTACATTGCTACATTGCTACATTGCATTATTGCATTGCTACGTTGCACCATTGCATTGTTACATTGCAACATTGTATTCCTACATTGCATTGCCACATTGCAACATTGCATTGCTACATTGCAACATTGCATTGCTACATTGCAACATTGCATTGCTGCATTTCTACATTGCATTGCTACATTGCAAGATTGCATTGCTACATTGCAACATTGCATTGCAACATTGCAACATTGCATTGTTACATTGCAATGCATTGCTACATTGCAATGCATTGCTACATTGCATTGCTACATTGCTACCTTGCATTGCTACATTGCAACATTGCATTGCTACATTGCATTATATTGCTACATTGCATTGCATTGCTACATTGCATTACATTGCTACATTGCATTGCTACATTACTACATTGTATTGCTCATTGCTACATTGCATTGCTACATTTCAGTGCTACATTGCATTGCAACATTGCTATATTGCATTGCTACATTGCATTACTATATTGCATCGCTACATTGCTACATTGCAGGGCTACATTGCTGCTGCATTGCAACATTGCATTGCTACATTGCAACATTGCATTGCTACATTGCAACATTGCATTGCTACATTGCAACATTGCATTGCTACATTGCAACATTGCATTGCTACATTGCAACATTGCATTGCTACATTGCAGTATTGCATTGCAACATTGCAACATTGCATTGCAACATTGCAACATTGCATTGCTACATTGCAACATTGCATTGCTACATTGCAACATTGCTTTATTACATTGACACATTGCATTGCTACATTGCATTGCTACATTGTAACATTTCATTGCTCCATTGCAACATTGCATTGCTCCATTGCAACATTGCATTGCTCCATTGCAACATTGCATTGCTACATTGCGACATTGCATTGCTACATTGCATTGCTACATTGCGACATTGCATTGCTACATTGCAACTTTGCATTGCTACATTGCAACATTGCATTGCTACATTGCAACATTGCATTGCTACATTGCATTGCTACATTACTATATTGCATTGCTGCATTGCTACATTGCATTGCTACATTGCAGTGCTACATTGCATTGCTACATTGCTATATTGCATTGCTACATTGCATTACTACATTGCATCGCTACATTGCTACATTGCATTACTACTTTGCTGCATTGCATTGCTATATTACAACATTGCAACATTGAAATTTCTTCATTGCAACATTACATTGCTACATTGCAACATTACATTGCTACATTGAAACATTGCATTGCTACTTTGCAACATTGCAACATTGCATTGCTACATTGCAACATTGCATTGCTACATTGCAACATTGCATTGCTACAAAGCAATAATGCATTGCTACATTGCAACATTGCATTGCTACATTGCAACATTGCATTGCTACATTGCAAAATTGCATTGCTACATTGATACATTGCATTGCTACATTGCATTGCTACATTGTAACACTGCATTGCTACATTGTAACATTGCATTGCTACATTGCAACATTGCATTGCTCCATTGCAACGTTGCATTGCTACATTGCGACATTGCATTGCTACATTGCAACTTTGCATTGCTACATTGCAACATTGCATTGCTATATTGCAACATTGCATTGCTACATTGCATTGCATTGCTACATTGCATTGCTACATTACTACATTGCATTGCTGCATTGCTACATTGCATTGCTACATTGCAGTGCTACATTTCTACATTGCATTGCTACATTGCTATATTGCATTGCTACAGTGCATTACTACATTGCATCGCTACATTGCTACATTGCATTACTACATTGCTACATTGCATTGCTATATTGCTACATTGCAACATTGAAATTTCGACATTGCAACATTACATTGCTACATTGCAACATTACATTGCAACATTGCAACATTGCATTGCTACATAGCAACATTGCATTGCTACATTGCAACATTGCATTTCTCCATTGCACCATTGCATTGCTACATTGCTACATTGCATTGCTACATTGCATTGCTACATTGCAACATTGCATTGCTACATTTCATTGCATTGCTACATTGCATTGCTACATTACTACATTTATTTGCTGCATTGCTACATTGCATTGCTACATTGCAGTGCTACATTTCTACATTAAATTGCTACATTGCTATATTGCATTGCTACATTGCATTGCTACATTGCATCGCTACATTGCTACATTGCATTACTACATTGCTACATTGCATTGATATATTGCTACATTGCAACATTGAAATTTCTACATTGCAACATTACATTGCTTCATTGCAACATTACATTGCAACATTGCAACATTGCATTGCTTCATTGCAACATTGCATTGCTACATTGCAACATTGCATTGCTACATTGCAACATTGCATTGCTACATTGCAACATTGCTTTGCTACATTGCAACATTGCAACATTGCAACATTGCATTGCTATGTTGCAATGTTGCAATGTTGCATTGCTACATTGCTACATTGCTACATTGCTACATTGCATTATTGCATTGCTACGTTGCACCATTGCATTGTTACATTGCAACATTGTATTGCTACATTGCATTGCTACATTGCAACATTGCATTGCTACATTGCAACATTGCATTGCTACATTGCAACATTGCATTGCTACATTGCAACATTGCATTGCTGCATTTCTACATTGCATTGCTACATTGCAACATTGCATTGCTACATTGCAACATTGCATTGCAACATTGCAACATTGCATTGCTACATTGCAATGCATTGCTACATTGCAATGCATTGCTACATTGCATTGTTACATTGCTACCTTGCAGTGCTACATTGCTACATTGCATTGCTACATTGCAACATTGCATTGCTACATTGCATTATATTGCTACATTGCATTGCATTGCTACATTGCATTACATTGCTACATTGCATTGCTACATTACCACATTGTATTGCTCATTACTACATTGTATTGCTCATTGCTACATTGCATTGCTACATTGCAGTGCTACATTGCATTGCAACATTGCTATATTGCATTGCTACATTGCATTACTACATTGCATCGCTACATTGCTACATTGCATTGCTACATTGCATTGCTACATTGCAACATTGCATTGCTACATTTCATTGCATTGCTACATTGCATTGCTACATTACTACATTTATTTGCTGCATTGCTACATTGCATTGCTACATTGCAGTGCTACATTTCTACATTAAATTGCTACATTGCTATATTGCATTGCTACATTGCATTGCTACATTGCATCGCTACATTGCTACATTGCATTACTACATTGCTACATTGCATTGATAAAATGCTAACATTGCAACATTGAAATTTCTACATTGCAACATTACATTGCTTCATTGCAACATTACATTGCAACATTGCAACATTGCATTGCTTCATTGCAACATTGCATTGCTACATTGCAACATTGCATTGCTACATTGCAACATTGCATTGCTACATTGCAACATTGCTTTGCTACATTGCAACATTGCAACATTGCAACATTGCATTGCTATGTTGCAATGTTGCATTGCTACATTGCTACATTGCTACATTGCTACATTGCTACATTGCATTATTGCATTGCTACGTTGCACCATTGCATTGTTACATTGCAACATTGTATTGCTACATTGCATTGCTACATTGCAACATTGCATTGCTACATTGCAACATTGCATTGCTACATTGCAACATTGCATTGCAACATTGCAACATTGCATTGCTACATTGCAATGCATTGCTACATTGCAATGCATTGCTACATTGCATTGTTACATTGCTACCTTGCAGTGCTACATTGCTACATTGCATTGCTACATTGCAACATTGCATTGCTACATTGCATTATATTGCTACATTGCATTGCATTGCTACATTGCATTACATTGCTACATTGCATTGCTACATTACCACATTGTATTGCTCATTACTACATTGTATTGCTCATTGCTACATTGCATTGCTACATTGCAGTGCTACATTGCATTGCAACATTGCTATATTGCATTGCTACATTGCATTACTACATTGCATCGCTACATTGCTACATTGTATTGCTACATTGCAACATTGCATTGCTACATTGCAACATTGCATTGCTACATTGCGACATTGCATTGCTATATTGCAACATTGCATTGCTACATTGCTACATTGCATTGCTACATTGCATTGCTACATTGCATTGCCACATTGCATTGCTACATTGCTGCATTGCATTTCCACATTGCAACATTGCAACATTGCATTGCTACATTGTAACATTGCATTGCTACATTGCAACATTGCATTGCTACATTGCAACATTGCATTGCAACATTGCATTGCTACATCGCAACATTGCATTGCTACATTGCAACATTGCATTGCTACATTGCTACATTTGCATTACTACATTGCTACATTGCATTGCTATATTGCTACATTGCAACATTGAAATTTCGACATTGCAACATTACATTGCTACATTGCAACATTACATTGCAACATTGCAACATTGCATTGCTACATAGCAACATTGCATTGCTACATTGCAACATTGCATTTCTCCATTGCACCATTGCATTGCTACATTGCTACATTGCATTGCTACATTGCATTGCTACATTGCAACATTGCATTGCTACATTTCATTGCATTGCTACATTGCATTGCTACATTACTACATTTATTTGCTGCATTGCTACATTGCATTGCTACATTGCAGTGCTACATTTCTACATTAAATTGCTACATTGCTATATTGCATTGCTACATTGCATTACTACATTGCTACATTGCATTGATATATTGCTACATTGCAACATTGAAATTTCTACATTGCAACATTACATTGCTTCATTGCAACATTACATTGCAACATTGCAACATTGCATTGCTACATTGCAACATTGCATTGCTACATTGCAACATTGCATTGCTACATTGCAACATTGCATTGCTACATTGCAACATTGCTTTGCTACATTGCAACATTGCAACATTGCAACATTGCAACATTGCATTGCTATGTTGCAATGTTGCATTGCTACATTGCTACATTGCTACATTGCTACATTGCTACATTGCATTATTGCATTGCTACGTTGCACCATTGCATTGTTACATTGCAACATTGTATTGCTACATTGCATTGCTACATTGCAACATTGCATTGCTACATTGCAACATTGCATTGCTACATTGCAACATTGCATTGCTACATTGCAACATTGCATTGCTGCATTTCTACATTGCATTGCTACATTGCAACATTGCATTGCTACATTGCAACATTGCATTGCAACATTGCAACATTGCATTGCAACATTGCAACATTGCATTGCTACATTGCAATGCATTGCTACATTGCAATGCATTGCTACATTGCATTGTTACATTGCTACCTTGCAGTGCTACATTGCTACATTGCATTGCTACATTGCAACATTGCATTGCTACATTGCATTATATTGCTACATTGCATTGGCATTGGCTACATTGCATTACATTGCTACATTGCATTGCTACATTACTACATTGTATTGCTCATTACTACATTGTATTGCTCATTGCTACATTGCATTGCTACATTGCAGTGCTATATTGCATTGCAACATTGCTATATTGCATTGCTACATTGCATTACTACATTGCATCGCTACATTGCTACATTGTATTGCTACATTGCAACATTGCATTGTTACATTGCAACATTGCATTTGCTACATTGCGACATTGCATTGCTATATTGCAACATTGCATTGCTACATTGCTACATTGCATTGCCTACATTGCATTGCTACATTGCATTGCCTACATTGCTGCATTGCATTTCCCACATTGCAACATTGCAACATTGCATTGCTACATTGTAACATTGCATTGCTACATTGCAAACATGCATTGCTACATTGCAACATTGCATTGCAACATTGCATTGCTACATCGCAACATTGCATTGCTACATTGCAACATTGCATTGCTACATTGCAACATTGCATTGCTACATTGCAACATTGCTTTGCTACATTGCAACATTGCAACATTGCAACATTGCATTGCTATGTTGCAATATTGCATTGCTACATTGCTACATTGCTACATTGCTAAATTGCATTATTGCATTGCAACATTGCACCTTTGCATTGGTCCATTGCAACATTGTATTGCTACATTGCATTGCTACATTGCACCATTGCATTGCTACATTGCAACATTGCATTGCTACATTGCAACATTGCATTGCTACATTGCTACATTGCATTGCTACATTGCAACATTGCATTACTACATTGCTACATTGCATTGCTATATTGCTACATTGCAACATTGCATTTCTACATTGCAACATTACATTGCTACATTGCAACATTACATTGCTACATTGAAAAATTGCATTGCTACATTGCTACATTGCAACATTGCAACATTGCATTGCTACATTACAACATTGCATTGCTACATTGCAACATTGCATTTTTCCATTGCACCATTGCATTGCTACATTGCAACATTGCATTGCAACATTGCATTGCTACATTGCAACATTGCATTGCAACATTGCATTGCTACATTGCAACATTGCATTGCTACATTGCAACATTACATTGCTACATTGAAAAATTGCATTGCTACATTGCTACATTGCAACATTGCATTGCTACATTACAACATTGCATTGCTACATTGCATTACATTAGTACATTGCATTGCATTGCTACATTGCATTGTTACATTGCTATTTTGCATTGCTACATTGCATTGCTGCATTGTATTGCTACATTTCATTGCTACATTGCTACATTGCATTGCTACATTGCCTCGCTACATTGCTACATTGCATTACTACATTGCTACATTGCATTGCTATATTGCTACATTGCAACATTGAAATTTCTACATTGCAACATTACATTACTTCATTGCAACATTACATTGCTACATTGAAACATTGCATTGCTACATTGCAACATTGCAACATTGCATTGCTACATTGCAACATTGCATTGATTCATTGCAACATTGCATTGCTCCATTGCACCATTGCATTGCTACATTGCAACATTGCATTGCTATGTTGCAACATTGCAACATTGCAACATTGCATTGCTATGTTGCAATATTGCATTGCTACATTGCTACATTGCATTGCTACATTGCAACATTGTATTGCTACATAGCAAAATTGCATTGCTACATAGCAACATTGCATTGCTACATAGCAACATTGCATTGCTACATAGCAACATTGCATTGCTATATTGCAACATTGCATTGCTACATTGCAACATTGCATTGCTACATTGCTTTGCTACATTGCAACATTGCATTACTACATTGCAACATTGCATTGCTACATTGCAACATTGCATTGCTATATTGCATTGCTACATTGCAACATTGCATTGCTACATTGCAAGATTGCATTGCTACATTGCAACATTGCATTGCTACATTGCAACATTGCATTGCTACATTGCAACATTGCATT
Organism: Chrysogorgia sp. JL179-B06; assembly: GCA_035772405.1. Classification (NCBI taxonomy): domain Eukaryota; kingdom Metazoa; phylum Cnidaria; class Anthozoa; order Scleralcyonacea; family Chrysogorgiidae; genus Chrysogorgia; species Chrysogorgia sp. JL179-B06. The sequence goes on along the minus strand of JAYKKM010000505.1, from coordinate 583,754 downwards.
GCTTCATTGCAACATTGCATTGCTACATTGCAACATTGCATTGCAACATTGCAACATTGCATTGCTACATTGCAACATTGCATTGCTACATAATAATAATAATAATAATAAATAATAATAATACAATTTATATAGCGCTTAAACTATCAAAAATATTCTAAAGCGCTTTACATGATATTGAATAAAGTAAACTAAATATAGCCTAAAATGCAATCAAGTATGTATGGAAAATAAGGGACGTATAAAAAGCTAAAAAACTAAAAAGGCGAAATGACAATATGCAGTTCGTAACTAAAGTCAATAAAAATGCTATAATGCAGCAGTGTCAACATTCATAGGCCTTCCCTAAAAAAGGTAAGTCTTCAAATTTCTCTTAAAAGAAAGAAACTCCACATTTCTCTGATCGACTCGGGGAGAGAGTTTCCATAGCATGGGAGCAGCAATACGCGATAGCTCTGTCGCCCAGGGTCTTGCATTTCGTCTTCGGGATGCAAAGGAGATGGTGGTCATCTGATCTAAGTTGGTAGCGACTATGGGGCTTTAACACCAACATTGTGAGATGTAGTCCTGGTGCCATGCCATTTAGAGCCTTATAGACGAATGAATGCGATCTTGAACTCTATACGGAAACTTCACAGGGTAGCCAGTGAAGATCCTTCAGGATGGGTGTGATAAGATCAAAAACCTCGGAACTAGGCATGTTATCCTGGCAGCTGCGTTGAGAACTCTCTGCAACCGAGCACACTGGTATTGCGGGAGACCGGATAGAAGTGAATTGCAGTAGTCCAGGTGACATGTCACGAAGGCGTGAAACCAGTGTTTTAGTAGATTCAGAAAGACAGAAATTTCCTAATTTGTCGAATGTTGTAAATGCCTCGAAAAGGCTTTGCTACAAACCTTTCCCACGTGCACATTCATAGACATGTGGTTATCAAAACCACGGACCGAGGTTCCGTACGCTCTTGCATATGTTGCAAACCGACTTTTAACAGAGTCGATTGTACCTTTGGCTATCTGTTGTCGAGTTCCGATAATCAAGAGTTTCTGTCTTGGTGTCATTGAACATTAGCTTGTGAGATACTAAGCCAATCACGAACATCAGCGATACAGGCTTCTATGGCTCTAAACAGCATGATCTTGAGTTCCGGTTGATCCCTGGCCTGAAGGACATATAAAAGCTGAGTATCGTCAGCCATATCCGTGAACTTCTGGAAGATGCTTCTCAACGACCTTAAAGAGTCGTGACACGTATATTAAAAAAAGTATTGGACCGAGGCAGCTGCCTTGGGGAACTCCACAGCTAATTTTAAATTTCTCTGAACACTGTTTGTTGACCAGCACACGTTGCGTCCTTCCAGAAAGAAATGACTTCATCCACTTGAGCGCATTACCAGTAACGCCATAGTCCGGACTCCAGAATATCCGTCATGATCTCGTGGTCGATGGTATCGAAGGGCCGCACTCAAGTCGAGCAGTACAAGAAGAGTCACTTCCTGTCTATTCATGCTCATGAGAATATCATTCTGAACCTTCAGAAGGGCGGTCTCAGTGGAGTGAAATTTCCGGTATGACGACCGGGTTGGTAGGGATTGGGCGCGTTTCTCTGTGCAATGGTCTAAGAGTTGGTGAACAACCACCTTCCTTCCGTAATTTTAGAGACGAAGGATAGATTGCTGGACAGGTCTGAAATTTTTAAAGATCAGATCGAGTCCAAGTTTCTTTAGAAGGGGGACGATGAGTGCGACTTTCCATAACTCGGGAACCTGACCATGTTGTAGTGACAAGTTTAATCATTTGCGAAATGACAGGAGTCAGTTTCATCAGCACACCGTTTTAGCAACCACGTTATATTGGATCTAACTGGCAGGAAGCATTTGAGGGAACTCCATGATTACACGATGGACCTCTTCCTCGGTAACTTGTACAAATGTATCCAGTTTAACCTCGGGCGAGGGACACTCCAACTAGTGGCGGATCAGGCATCGATGTTATCAATATCCTCTCTTATCAGCTCAATTTTACGGCAAAAAGTATTCGCCAAAGTCGGTCGCCAGTTTACCAGGATCATCGTAGGGGGAGGGGCAAAGGATTCTCGTGGTGTTCTTTACAAAGTGAGTTTAACCACTTGAAAGAGCTTCTTTGAGTCCCCTGCACATTGTGCAATCAGCTCAGAGTAGTGACACTTATTTGCGTTTGTTTAGTAAGGCCGAATATTTTGCTGCACATGTTTTCGATAAGCATCCCAATCGCACTGACGCTTTGACTTAAGCATTTTCTTTTCAAGTTTTGCGACGCTGCGACTTGAGTTGCTTGAGTTCTTCACTAAACCATGGGACCCTCTGTCTGACAACAACGACCTTCTTTGTGTAAAGGAGCATTCTTGTCCAGAATATACGAGAGCGTGCAACACTTCACCAGATCATCTAGGTCAGACGAAGATGCAGAATAACATAGTTCAGATGCAACGATGTCGGCTTTGAAAGCTTCCAAGTTCATTTGCTTGAGCTTGGCGAAACTGTATTTCCTTGATTGACAAGTTAGGACGCGGGAGGGACACTTGCATTCAACAAAGCATGGTCAGAGATGGGTAGGGGGCATTGTGGAGGGAGAACATCGATGTCATTAGACGATTGTGATAATGAGATCTAAAATGGCCAGACATGGGTAGGAAACTTCACGTGCTGAGTAAGCCCAAAAGTTTCTATCAAATCATTGAATTTCTTGGCATCGCCATCTGAGGGGTCGTCAAGGTGAAAATTGAAGTCACCCGCAATAAGCAACACTTCAGGGCACATAACAATGTTCTCCAAGTAGCCTGAGAACTCCTCAAGAAATACGTTTGAAGAAACCATTGAGCTTCAGAGAATTGCTTAAACAACAACGACCTTTATAACATGGCCAATCATAGGAAAGTTCCACTCAGAGAATTCGAACGAACGTTTCTCACCACCATCGATTAAGGAAACCTTTAAGTCGTGGTTGAACATAATGCCAGTGCAGCCGCCTTTGCGATCTGATTGTCTTGGAAAACTTTTGAATAAGTATCCAGGAGGCGATAGTGCAGCAACACTTGCAATCCCAATCCTTAAGCCATGTTTCAGTCATCACGCATAAATCGATGTTATTGCCGCCAACGTGATCCACAATGACAGCAGTTTTGTTCTACATTGCATTAACATTGGCAAATCGCAACCATTTCCTTGGTGAGAGAGGTGGGTATTGTTCTTAACGTTTAAGAGATTGCGACGAATTCCTACAACGATCGGCCGCTGAACAAGAGCCGGGTCACACGGGACAGTTTGTAGATCATTTACATTATGTCTTTGTTCTCGAACAATGACAGGATCTTGGGCGACGATGTCAGCATTCTCGCTAGCTTGAGAAAAAGTGTTTTTAGGAGATCTTAAATCCTTCATAGGTAAAACTAAACTTGTATCCCCAATCTTCGGATACGTAAATTGTTTGCAGCGACCAGAGCTGCAATAAGCATATAATTTCCTCGAACATGCTGTAAACGACGTGAATAACGCGGTGAACAATGGTTGTGACAACAACAGCAATTTGCATTTTCTACTTAGCTAACCGTTCATGAACTCGTTTCCAGCTCTGCATCGTCGATATGGCTTTGTCTGCCGCGATCCCTCCGCAAAACTGATGGTTACAACCATTGAAACGAGGATCAGGAGCCCCAGCATTTGGTCCGACGATTATTCTCTGGAACGATTTGAAGTTAGAAACCACTGTTAGAATCACTGAAATTTTGCATTGTCGATGATTCGGTGAACATTGAACGCCGACATAAATAAACCTTATACTTAAAATAGTCAAATAGAACTAAAATGAAATGAAATACTGGATCCAAAAAACTTAAATCGAAGATAAAACGCGGTGCTCATAAAAACGTGGCTGCCATGGTTGACGGCGCTTACATAATATTACAAAATTGCATTGCAAAATTGCATTGCTACATTGCAACATTGCATTGCTACATTGCAACATTGCATTGCTACATTGCATTGCTACATTGCAACATTGCATTGCTACATTGCAACATTGCATTGCTACATTGCAACATTGCATTGCTACATTGCAACATTGCATTGCTACATTGCAACATTGCATTGCTACATTGCAACATTGCATTGCTACATTGCAACATTGCATTGCTACATTGCATTGCATTGCTACATTGCATTGCTACATTGCTACATTGCATTGCTGCATTGCTACATTGCATTGCTACATTGCAGTGCTACATTGCATTGCTACATTGCAACATTGCATTGCTACATTGCATTGCTACATTGCATCGCTACATTGCTACATTGCATTACTACATTGCTACATTGCATTGCTATATTGCTACATTGCAACATTGAAATTTCTACATTGCAACATTGCATTGCTACATTGCAACATTGCATTGCTACATTGCAACATTGCAACATTGCATTGCTACATTGCAACATTGCATTGCTACATTGCAACATTGCTACATTGCAACATTGCATTGCTACATTGCAACATTGCATTGCTACATTGCAACATTGCATTGCTACATTGCATTGCTACATTGCAACATTGCATTGCTACATTGCAACATTGCATTGCTACATTGCTACATTGCATTGCTACATTGCAACATTGCATTGCTACATTGCAACATTGCATTGCTACATTGCAACATTGCATTGCTACATTGCATTGCATTGCTACATTGCATTGCTACATTGCTACATTGCATTGCTACATTGCAACATTGCATTGCTACATTGCATTATTGCTACATTGCATTGCATTGCTACATTGCATTGCATTGCTACATTGCATTGCTACATTGCTACATTGCATTGCTACATTGCTACATTGCATTGCTACATTGCAGTGCTACATTGCATTGCTACATTGCAACATTGCATTGCTACATTGCAACATTGCATTGCTACATTGCTACATTGCATTGCTACATTGCAACATTGCATTGCTACATTGCAACATTGCATTGCTACATTGCTACATTGCATTGCAACATTGCATTGCTACATTGCAACATTGCAACATTGCATTGCTACATTGCAACATTGCATTGCTACATTGCTACATTGCTACATTGCATCATTGCATTGCTACATTGCAACATTGCATTGCTACATTGCAACATTGCATTGCTACATTGCATTGCTACATTGCAACATTGCATTGCTACATTGCAACATTGCATTGCTACATTGCTACATTGCATTGCTACATTGCAACATTGCATTGCTACATTGCAACATTGCATTGCTACATTGCAACATTGCATTGCTACATTGCAATGCATTGCTACATTGCATTGCTACATTGCTACATTGCAATGCTACATTGCTACATTGCATTGCTACATTGCATTATATTGCTACATTGCATTGCATTGCTACATTGCATTACATTGCTACATTGCATTGCTACATTGCTACATTGCATTGCTACATTGCTACATTGCATTGCTACATTGCAGTGCTACATTGCATTGCTACATTGCAACATTGCATTGCTACATTGCAACATTGCATTGCTACATTGCTACATTGCATTGCTACATTGCAACATTGCATTGCTACATTGCAACATTGCATTGCTACATTGCTACATTGCATTGCTACATTGCATTGCTACATTGCATTGCTACATTGCTACATTGCATTGCTACATTGCAACATTGCAACATTGCATTGCTACATTGCAACATTGCATTGCTACATTGCAACATTGCATTGCTACATTGCAACATTGCATTGCTACATTACATTGCATTGCTACATTGCTACATTGCAACATTGCATTGCTACATTGCAACATTGCATTGCTACATTGCAACATTGCATTGCTACATTGCAACATTGCATTGCTACATTGCATTGCTACATTGCAACATTGCATTGCTACATTGCAACATTGCATTGCTACATTGCAACATTGCATTGCTACATTGCAACATTGCATTGCTACATTGCAACATTGCATTGCTACATTGCAACATTGCATTGCTACATTGCAACATTGCATTGCTACATTGCAACATTGCATTGCTACATTGCTACATTGCATTGCTACATTGCAACATTGCATTGCTACATTGCAACATTGCATTGCTACATTGCAACATTGCATTGCTACATTGCAACATTGCATTGCTACATTGCAACATTGCATTGCTACATTGCTACATTGCATTGCTACATTGCAACATTGCATTGCTACATTGCAACATTGCATTGCTACATTGCAACATTGCATTGCTACATTGCAACATTGCATTGCTACATTGCAACATTGCATTGCTACATTGCAACATTGCATTGCTACATTGCAACATTGCATTGCTACATTGCATTGCATTGCTACATTGCATTGCTACATTGCAACATTGCATTGCTACATTGCAACATTGCATTGCTACATTGCAACATTGCATTGCTACATTGCAACATTGCATTGCTACATTGCAACATTGCATTGCTACATTGCAACATTGCAACATTGCATTGCTACATTGCTACATTGCAACATTGCATTGCTACATTGCAACATTGCATTGCTACATTGCAACATTGCATTGCTACATTGCAACATTGCATTGCTACATTGCAACTTTGCATTGCTACATTGCAACATTGCATTGCTACATTGCAACATTGCATTGCTACATTGCATTGCATTGCTACATTGCATTGCTACATTACTACATTGCATTGCTGCATTGCTACATTGCATTGCTACATTGCTACATTGCATTGCTACATTGCTACATTGCATTGCTACATTGCTGCTACATTGCAACATTGCATTGCTACATTGCAACATTGCATTGCTACATTGCAACATTACATTGCTACATTGCAACATTGCATTGCTACATTGCAACATTGCATTGCTACATTGCTACATTGCAACATTGCTACATTGCAACATTGCTACATTGCAACATTGCAACATTGCTACATTGCAACATTGCATTGCTACATTGCAACATTGCATTGCTACATTGCAACATTGCATTGCTACATTGCAACATTGCATTGCTACATTGCATTGCTACATTGCAACATTGCATTGCTACATTGCAACATTGCATTGCTACATTGCAACATTGCATTGCTACATTGCAACATTGCATTGCTACATTGCACATTGCATTGCTACATTGCAACTTGCATTGCTACATTGCAACATTGCATTGCTACATTGCAACATTGCATTGCTACATTGCAACATTGCATTGCTACATTGCATTGCTACATTACTACATTGCATTGCTACATTGCTACATTGCATTGCTACATTGCATTGCTACATTGCATTGCTTCATTGCAACATTGCAACATTGCATTGCTACATTGCATCGCTACATTGCTACATTGCATTGCTACATTGCTACATTGCATTGCTACATTGCTACATTGCAACATTGAAATTTCTACATTGCAACATTGCATTGCTACATTGCAACATTGCATTGCTACATTGCAACATTGCATTGCTACTTTGCAACATTGCAACATTGCATTGCTACATTGCAACATTGCATTGCTACATTGCAACATTGCATTGCTACATTGCAACATTGCATTGCTACATTGCAACATTGCATTGCTACATTGCAACATTGCATTGCTACATTGCAACATTGCATTGCTACATTGCAACATTGCATTGCTACATTGCAACATTGCATTGCTACATTGCAACATTGCATTGCTACATTGCAACATTGCATTGCTACATTGCAACATTGCATTGCTACATTGCAACATTGCATTGCTACATTGCATTGCATTGCTACATTGCATTGCTACATTGCTACATTGCATTGCTGCATTGCTACATTGCATTGCTACATTGCATTGCTACATTGCTACATTGCATTGCTACATTGCAACATTGCATTGCTACATTGCATTGCTACATTGCATTGCTACATTGCTACATTGCATTGCTACATTGCTACATTGCATTGCTACATTGCTACATTGCAACATTGAAATTGCTACATTGCAACATTGCATTGCTTACATTGCAACATTGCATTGCTACATTGCAACATTGCATTGCTACATTGCAACATTGCATTGCTACATTGCAACATTGCATTGGTACATTGCAACATTGCATTGCTACATTGCACATTGCATTGCTACATTGCAACATTGCATTGCAACATTGCATTGCTACATTGCAACATTGCATTGCTACATTGCAACATTGCATTGCTACATTGCAACATTGCATTGCTACATTGCAACATTGCATTGCTACATTGCAACATTGCTACATTGCAACATTGCATTGCTACATTGCAACATTGCATTGCTACATTGCTACATTGCTACATTGCTACATTGCAACATTGCATTGCTACATTGCAACATTGCATTGCTACATTGCAACATTGCATTGCTACATTGCATTGCTACATTGCAACATTGCATTGCTACATTGCAACATTGCATTGCTATTGCAACATTGCATTGCTACATTGCTACATTGCATTGCTACATTGCAACATTGCATTGCTACATTGCAACATTGCATTGCTACATTGCAACATTGCATTGCTACATTGCATTGCTGCATTGCTACATTGCATTGCTACATTGCAACATTGCATTGCTACATTGCAACATTGCATTGCTACATTGCATTACATTGCTACATTGCATTGCATTGCTACATTGCATTGCATTGCTACATTGCATTGCTACATTGCTACATTGCATTGCTACATTGCTACATTGCATTGCTACATTGCTACATTGCATTGCTACATTGCAACATTGCATTGCTACATTGCATTGCTACATTGCATCGCTACATTGCTACATTGCATTGCTACATTGCAACATTGTATTGCTACATTGCAACATTGCATTGCTACATTGCAACATTGCAACATTGCATTGCTATATTAATTGCAACATTGCATTGCTACATTGCTACATTGCATTGCTACATTGCATTGCTACATTGCATTGCTACATTGCTACATTGCATTGCTACATTGCAACATTGCAACATTGCATTGCTACATTGCAACATTGCATTGCTACATTGCAACATTGCATTGCTACATTGCAACATTGCATTGCAACATTGCATTGCTACATTGCAACATTGCATTGCTACATTGCAACATTGCATTGCTACATTGCAACATTGCTTTGCTACATTGCAACATTGCAACATTGCAACATTGCATTGCTATATTGCATTGCTACATTGCTGCATTGCTGCATTGCTACATTGCTAAATTGCATTATTGCATTGCTACATTGCACCATTGCATTGCTACATTGCAACATTTTATTGCTACATTGCATTGCTACATTGCAACATTGCATTGCTACATTGCAACATTGCATTGCTACATTGCAACATTGCATTGCTACATTGCTACATTGCATTGCTACATTGCAACATTGCATTGCTACATTGCATACATTGCATTGCTACATTGCTACATTGCATTGCTACATTGCAACATTGCATTGCTACATTGCAACATTGCATTGCTACATTGCAACATTGCATTGCTACATTGCAACATTGCATTGCTACATTGCTACATTGCTACATTGCAACATTGCAACATTGCATTGCTACATTGCAACATTGCATTGCTACATTGCAACATTGCATTGCAACATTGCATTGCTACATTGCAACATTGCATTGCTACATTGCAACATTGCATTGCTACATTGCAACATTGCATTGCTACATTGCAACATTGCATTGCTACATTGCAACATTGCTACATTGCAACATTGCATTGCTACATTGCAACATTGCATTGCTACATTGCATTGCATTGCTACATTGCATTGCTACATTGCATTGCTACATTGCTACATTGCATTGCTACATTGCATTGCTACATTGCATTGCTACATTGCTACATTGCATTGCTACATTGCTACATTGCATTGCTACATTGCATCGCTACATTGCTACATTGCATTGCTACATTGCAACATTGCATTGCTACATTGCTACATTGCAACATTGCATTGCTACATTGCAACATTGCATTGCTACATTGCAACATTGCATTGCTACATTGCAACATTGCATTGCTACATTGCAACATTGCATTGCTACATTGCAACATTGCATTGCTACATTGCAACATTGCATTGCTACATTGCAACATTGCATTGCTACATTGCAACATTGCATTGCTACATTGCATTGCTACATTGCAACATTGCATTGCTACATTGCAACATTGCATTGCTACATTGCAACATTGCATTGCTACATTGCAACATTGCATTGCTACATTGCAACATTGCATTGCTACATTGCATTGCTACATTGCTACATTGCATTGCTACATTGCAACATTGCATTGCTACATTGCAACATTGCATTGCTACATTGCAACATTGCATTGCTACATTGCAACATTGCATTGCTACATTGCAACATTGCATTGCTACATTGCAACATTGCATTGCTACATTGCAACATTGCATTGCTACATTGCAACATTGCATTGCTACATTGCAACATTGCATTGCTACATTGCAACATTGCATTGCCACATTGCATTGCTACATTGCATTGCTACATTGCAACATTGCATTGCTACATTGCAACATTGCATTGCTACATTGCAACATTGCATTGCTACATTGCAACATTGCATTGCTACATTGCAACATTGCATTGCTACATTGCACATTGCATTGCTACATTGCTACATTGCATTGCTACATTGCAACATTGCATTGCTACATTGCAACATTGCATTGCTACATTGCAACATTGCATTGCTACATTGCAACATTGCATTGCTACATTGCAACATTGCATTGCTACATTGCAACATTGCATTGCTACATTGCTACATTGCATTGCTACATTGCAACATTGCATTGCTACATTGCAACATTGCATTGCTACATTGCAACATTGCATTGCTACATTGCAACATTGCATTGCTACATTGCTACATTGCATTGCTACATTGCAACATTGCATTGCTACATTGCAACATTGCATTGCTACATTGCAACATTGCATTGCTACATTGCAACATTGCATTGCTACATTGCAACATTGCATTGCTACATTGCAACATTGCATTGCTACATTGCAACATTGCATTGCTACATTGCAACATTGCATTGCTACATTGCATTGCTACATTGCAACATTGCATTGCTACATTGCAACATTGCATTGCTACATTGCAAAATTGCATTGCTACATTGCAACATTGCATTGCTACATTGCAACATTGCATTGCTACATTGCAACATTGCATTGCTACATTGCAACATTGCATTGCTACATTGCAACATTGCATTGCAACATTGCATTGCTACATTGCAACATTGCATTGCTACATTGCAACATTGCATTGCTACATTGCAACATTGCATTGCTACATTGCAACATTGCTACATTGCAACATTGCATTGCTACATTGCAACATTGCATTGCTACATTGCTACATTGCTACATTGCAACATTGCATTGCTACATTGCTACATTGCATTGCTACATTGCAACATTGCATTGCTACATTGCATTGCTACATTGCAACATTGCATTGCTACATTGCAACATTGCATTGCTACATTGCAACATTGCATTGCTACATTGCAACATTGCATTGCTACATTGCAACATTGCATTGCTACATTGCATTGCTACATTGCATTGCTACATTGCTACATTGCATTGCTACATTGCAACATTGCATTTCTACATTGCAACATTACATTGCTACATTGCAACATTACATTGCTACATTGAAAAATTGCATTGCTACATTGCTACATTGCTACATTGCAACATTGCAACATTGCATTTTTCCATTGCACCTTTGCATTACTACATTGCAACATTGCATTGCAACATTGCATTGCTACATTGCAACATTGCATTGCTACATTGCAACATTGCATTGCTACATTGCAACATTACATTGCTACATTGAAAAATTGCATTGCTACATTGCTACATTGCAACATTGCAACATTGCATTGCTACATTACAACATTGCATTGCTACAATGCATTACATTGCTACATTGCATCGCATTGCTACATTGCATTGCTACATTGCTACATTGCATTGCTACATTGCATTGCTACATTGCATTGCTACATTGCTACATTGCATTGCTACATTGCTACATTGCATTGCTACATTGCATCGCTACATTGCTACATTGCATTACTACATTGCTACATTGCATTGCTATATTGCTACATTGCAACATTACATTTCTACATTGCAACATTACATTGCTACATTGCAACATTGCATTGCTACATTGCAACATTGCATTGCTACATTGCAACATTGCATTGCTACATTGCAACATTGCATTGCTACATTGCAACATTGCATTGCTACATTGCAACATTGCATTGCTACATTGCAACATTGCATTGCTACATTGCATTGCTACATTGCAACATTGCATTGCTACATTGCAACATTGCATTGCTACATTGCAACATTGCATTGCTACATTGCAACATTGCATTGCTACATTGCAACATTGCATTGCTACATTGCATTGCTACATTGCAACATTGCATTGCTACATTGCAACATTGCATTGCTACATTGCAACATTGCATTGCTACATTGCAACATTGCATTGCTACATTGCAACATTGCATTGCTACATTGCAACATTGCATTGCTACATTGCAACATTGCATTGCTACATTGCAACATTGCATTGCTACATTGCAACATTGCATTGCTACATTGCAAAATTGCATTGCTACATTGCAACATTGCATTGCTACATTGACACATTGCATTGCTACATTGCATTGCTACATTGTAACATTGCATTGCTTCATTGCAACATTGCATTGCTCCATTGCAACATTGCATTGCTACATTGCGACATTGCATTGCTACATTGCAACTTTGCATTGCTACATTGCAACATTGCATTGCTACATTGCAACATTGCATTGCTACATTGCAACATTGCATTGCTACATTGCAACATTGCATTGCTACATTGCAACATTGCATTGCTACATTGCAACATTGCATTGCTACATTGCAACATTGCATTGCTACATTGCTACATTGCATTGCTACATTGCTACATTGCATTGCTACATTGCAACATTGCATTGCTACATTGCAACATTGCATTGCTACATTGCAACATTGCATTGCTACATTGCAACATTGCATTGCTACATTGCTACATTGCATTGCTACATTGCAACATTGCATTGCTACATTGCAACATTGCATTGCAACATTGCAACATTGCATTGCTACATTGCTACATTGCATTGCTACATTGCAACATTGCATTGCTACATTGCAACATTGCATTGCTACATTGCAACATTGCATTGCTACATTGCATTGCATTGCTACATTGCATTGCTACATTGCAACATTGCATTGCTACATTGCAACATTGCATTGCTACATTGCAACATTGCATTGCTACATTGCAACATTGCATTGCTACATTGCAACATTGCATTGCTACATTGCAACATTGCATTGCTACATTGCAACATTGCATTGCTACATTGCAACATTGCATTGCTACATTGCAACATTGCATTGCTACATTGCAACATTGCATTGCTACATTGCTACATTGCATTGCTACATTGCAACATTGCATTGCTACATTGCAACATTGCATTGCTACATTGCAACATTGCATTGCTACATTGCAACATTGCATTGCTACATTGCAACATTGCATTGCTACATTGCAACATTGCATTGCTACATTGCAACATTGCATTGCTACATTGCATTGCACTACTACACTGCATTGCTAGATTGCTACATTGCAGTGCTACATTACTACATTGCATTGCTACATTGCTACATTGCATTGCTACATTGCTACATTGCATTGCTACATTGCATTGCTACATTGCTACATTGCATTGCTACATTGCATTGCTACATTGCTACATTGCATTGCTACATTGCATTGCTACATTGCAACATTGCATTGCTACATTGCAACATTGCATTGCTACATTGCAACATTGCATTGCTACATTGCAACATTGCATTGCTACATTGCTACATTGCATTGCTACATTGCATTGCTACATTGCAACATGCATTGCTACATTGCAACATTGCATTGCTACATTGCAACATTGCATTGCTACATTGCAACATTGCATTGCTACATTGCAACATTGCATTGCTACATTGCAACATTGCATTGCTACATTGCAACATTGCATTGCTACATTGCAACATTGCATTGCTACATTGCAACATTGCATTGCTACATTGCAACATTGCATTGCTACATTGCATTGCATTGCTACATTGCATTGCTACATTGCAACATTGCATTGCTACATTGCAACATTGCATTGCTACATTGCAACATTGCATTGCTACATTGCAACATTGCATTGCTACATTGCAACATTGCATTGCTACATTGCAACATTGCATTGCTACATTGCAACATTGCATTGCTACATTGCTACATTGCATTGCTACATTGCAACATTGCATTGCTACATTGCAACATTGCATTGCTACATTGCAACATTGCATTGCTACATTGCAACATTGCATTGCTACATTGCAACATTGCATTGCTACATTGCAACATTGCATTGCTACATTGCAACATTGCATTGCTACATTGCATTGCATTGCTACATTGCATTGCTGCAATATTACATTGCATTGCTGCATTACTACATTGCATTGCTAGATTGCTACATTGCAGTGCTACATTGCTACATTGCAGGGCTACATTGCTGCTACATTACTACATTGCATTGCTACATTGCATTGCAACATTGCTACATTGCATTGCTACATTGCAACATTGCATTGCTACATAGATAAATTGCATTGCTACATTGCATTGCTGCATTGTAACATGCATTGCTCCATTGCAACATTGCATTGCTACATTGCAACATTGCATTGCTACATTGCAACATTGCATTGCTACATTGCAACATTGCATTGCTACATTGCAACATTGCATTGCTACATTGCATTGCTACATTGCAACATTGCATTGCTACATTGCAACATTGCATTGCTACATTGCAACATTGCATTGCTACATTGCATTGCATTGCTACATTGCATTGCTACATTGCTACATTGCATTGCTACATTGCATTGCTGCATTGCTACATTGCATTGCTACATTGCAACATTGCATTGCTACATTGCATTGCTACATTGCTACATTGCATTGCTACATTGCAACATTGCATTGCTACATTGCAACATTGCATTGCTACATTGCAACATTGCATTGCTACATTGCAACATTGCATTGCTACATTGCAACATTGCATTGCTACATTGCAACATTGCATTGCTACATTGCATTGCAATACTACATTGCATTGCATTGCTACATTACATTGCATTGCTACATTGCATTGCATTGCTACATTGCATTGCTACATTGCTACATTGCATTGCTACATTGCTACATTGCATTGCTACATTGCTACATTGCATTGCTACATTGCTACATTGCATTGCTACATTGCATTGCTACATTGCAACATTGCATTGCTACATTGCAACATTGCATTGCTACATTGCGACATTGCATTGCTACATTGCTACATTGCATTGCTACATTGCATTGCTACATTGCAACATTGCATTTCTAGATTGCATTGCATTGTTACATTGCATTGCTACATTGCTACATTGCATTGCTACATTGCTACATTGCATTGCTACATTGCTACATTGCATTGCTACATTGCTACATTGCATTGCTACATTGCTACATTGCAACATTGCATTGCTACATTGCAACATTGCATTGCTACATTGCAACATTGCATTGCTACATTGCAACATTGCATTGCTACATTGCAACATTGCATTGCTACATTGCAACATTGCATTGCTACATTGCAACATTGCATTGCTACATTGCAACATTGCATTGCTACATTGCAACATTGCATTGCTACATTGCAACATTGCATTGCTACATTGCAACATTGCATTGCTACATTGCAACATTGCATTGCTACATTGCAACATTGCATTGCTACATTGCAACATTGCATTGCTACATTGCAACATTGCATTGCTACATTGCTACATTGCATTGCTACATTGCATTGCTACATTGCATTGCTACATTGCAACATTGCATTGCTACATTGCAACATTGCATTGCTACATTGCTACATTGCATTGCTACATTGCACAGCTACATTGCATTGCTACATTGCATTGCTACATTGCTACATTGCATTACATTGCTACATTGCAACATTGCATTGCTACATTGCAACATTGCATTGCTACATTGCAACATTGCATTGCTACATTGCAACATTGCATTGCTACATTGCAACATTGCATTGCTACATTGCAACATTGCATTGCTACATTGCATTGCTACATTGCAACATTGCATTGCTACATTGCAACATTGCATTGCTACATTGCAACATTGCATTGCTACATTGCAACATTGCATTGCTACATTGCTACATTGCATTGCTACATTGCAACATTGCATTGCTACATTGCAACATTGCATTGCTACATTGCAACATTGCATTGCTACATTGCAACATTGCATTGCTACATTGCAACATTGCATTGCTACATTGCAACATTGCATTGCTACATTGCATTGCATTGCTACATTGCATTGCTACATTGCTACATTGCATTGCTACATTGCAACATTGCATTGCTACATTGCAACATTGCATTGCTACATTGCAACATTGCATTGCTACATTGCAACATTGCATTGCTACATTGCAACATTGCATTGCTACATTGCAACATTGCATTGCATTGCTACATTGCATTGCTACATTGCAACATTGCATTGCTACATTGCAACATTGCATTGCTACATTGCAACATTGCATTGCTACATTGCAACATTGCATTGCTACATTGCAACATTGCATTGCTACATTGCAACATTGCATTGCTACATTGCAACATTGCATTGCTACATTGCTACATTGCATTGCTACATTGCAACATTGCATTGCTACATTGCAACATTGCATTGCTACATTGCAACATTGCATTGCTACATTGCTACATTGCATTGCTACATTGCAACATTGCATTGCTACATTGCAACATTGCATTGCTACATTGCAACATTGCATTGCTACATTGCATTGCATTGCTACATTGCATTGCTGCAATATTACACTGCATTGCTGCATTACTACATTGCATTGCTAGATTGCTACATTGCAGTGCTACATTGCTACATTGCAGGGCTACATTGCTGCTACATTACTACATTGCATTGCTACATTGCATTGCAACATTGCTACATTGCATTGCTACATTGCATTGCTATATTGCAACATTGCATTTCTACATTGCAACATTAGATTGCTACATTGCAACATTGCATTGCTACATTGCAACATTGCATTGCTACATTGCAACATTGCATTGCTACATTGCATTGCACTGCTACATTGCATTGCTGCAATATTACACTGCATTGCTACATTGCTACATTGCATTGCTACATTGCTACATTGCATTGCTACATTGCTACATTGCATTGCTACATTGCATTGCTACATTGCATTGCTACATTGCTACATTGCATTGCTACATTGCATTGCTACATTGCAACATTGCATTGCTACATTGCAACATTTCATTGCTACATTGCAAAATTGCATTGCTATATTGCAACATTGCATTGCTACATTGATACATTGCATTGCTACATTGCATTGCTACATTGTAACATGCATTGCTCCATTGCAACATTGCATTGCTCCATTGCAACATTGCATTGCTACATTGCGACATTGCATTGCTACATTGCAACATTGCATTGCTACATTGCAACATTGCATTGCTACATTGCAACATTGCATTGCTACATTGCAACATTGCATTGCTACATTGCAACATTGCATTGCTACATTGCAACATTGCATTGCTACATTGCATTGCATTGCTACATTGCATTGCTACATTGCTACATTGCATTGCTACATTGCATTGCTACATTGCTACATTGCATTGCTACATTGCAACATTGCATTGCTACATTGCAACATTGCATTGCTACATTGCATTGCTACATTGCAACATTGCATTGCTACATTGCAACATTGCATTGCTACATTGCAACATTGCATTGCTACATTGCAACATTGCATTGCTACATTGCAACATTGCATTGCTACATTGCAACATTGCATTGCTACATTGCAACATTGCATTGCTACATTGCATTGCAATACTACATTGCATTGCATTGCTACATTACATTGCATTGCTACATTGCATTGCATTGCTACATTGCATTGCTACATTGCTACATTGCATTGCTGCATTACTACATTGCATTGCTACATTGCTACATTGCATTGCTACATTGCTACATTGCATTGCTACATTGCTGCTACATTGCTACATTGCATTGCTACATTGCTACATTGCATTGCTACATTGCTACATTGCATTGCTACATTGCTACATTGCATTGCTACATTGCATTGCTACATTGCAACATTGCATTGCTACATTGCAACATTGCATTGCTACATTGCAACATTGCAACATTGCAACATTGCATTGCTACATTGCAACATTGCATTGCTACATTGCAACATTGCATTGCTACATTGCAACATTGCATTGCTACATTGCAACATTGCATTGCTACATTGCAACATTGCATTGCTACATTGCAACATTGCATTGCTACATTGCAACATTGCATTGCTACATTGCAACATTGCATTGCTACATTGCATTGCTACATATACATTGCATTGCTACATTGCAACATTGCATTGCTCCATTGCAACATTGCATTGCTACATTGCGACATTGCATTGCTACATTGCAACATTGCATTGCTACATTGCAACATTGCATTGCTACATTGCAACATTGCATTGCTACATTACATTGCATTGCTACATTGCATTGCTACATTGCTACATTGCATTGCTGCATTGCTACATTGCATTGCTACATTGCATTGCTACATTTCTACATTGCATTGCTACATTGCTACATTGCATTGCTACATTGCATTACTACATTGCATTGCTACATTGCTACATTGCATTGCTACATTGCTACATTGCATTGCTATATTGCTACATTGCAACATTGAAATTGCTACATTGCAACATTGCATTGCTACATTGCAACATTGCATTGCTACATTGCAACATTGCATTGCTACATTGCAACATTGCATTGCTACATTGCAACATTGCATTGCTACATTGCAACATTGCATTGCTACATTGCAACATTGCATTGCAACATTGCATTGCTACATTGCAACATTGCATTGCTACATTGCAACATTGCATTGCTGCATTGCTACATTGCATTGCTACATTGCAACATTGCATTGCTACATTGCAACATTGCATTGCAACATTGCAACATTGCATTGCTACATTGCAATGCATTGCTACATTGCAATGCATTGCTACATTGCATTGCTACATTGCTACATTGCATTGCTACATTGCTACATTGCATTGCTACATTGCAACATTGCATTGCTACATTGCAATGCATTGCTACATTGCAATGCATTGCTACATTGCATTGCTACATTGCTACATTGCATTGCTACATTGCTACATTGCATTGCTACATTGCTACATTGCATTGCTACATTGCATTATATTGCTACATTGCATTGCATTGCTACATTGCATTACATTGCTACATTGCATTGCTACATTACTACATTGCATTGCTGCATTGCTACATTGCATTGCTACATTGCAGTGCTACATTGCATTGCTACATTGCTATATTGCATTGCTACATTGCATTACTACATTGCATTGCTACATTGCAACATTGCATTGCTACATTGCAACATTGCATTGCTACATTGCAACATTGCATTGCTACATTGCAACATTGCATTGCTACATTGCAACATTGCATTGCTACATTGCAACATTGCATTGCTACATTGCTACATTGCATTGCTACATTGCATTGCTACATTGCATTGCTACATTGCTACATTGCATTTCCACATTGCAACATTGCAACATTGCATTGCTACATTGCAACATTGCATTGCTACATTGCAACATTGCATTGCTACATTGCAACATTGCATTGCAACATTGCATTGCTACATTGCAACATTGCATTGCTACATTGCAACATTGCATTGCTACATTGCAACATTGCATTGCTACATTGCAACATTGCATTGCTACATTGCAACATTGCAACATTGCATTGCTACATTGCAACATTGCATTGCTACATTGCTACATTGCTACATTGCTACATTGCAACATTGCATTGCTACATTGCAACATTGCATTGCTACATTGCAACATTGCATTGCTACATTGCATTGCTACATTGCAACATTGCATTGCTACATTGCAACATTGCATTGCTACATTGCAACATTGCATTGCTACATTGCAACATTGCATTGCTACATTGCTACATTGCATTGCTACATTGCAACATTGCATTGCTACATTGCAACATTGCATTGCTACATTGCATTGCTACATTGCATTGCATTGCTACATTGCAATGCATTGCTACATTGCAATGCATTGCTACATTGCAATGCATTGCTACATTGCATTGCTACATTGCTACATTGCATTGCTACATTGCTACATTGCATTGCTACATTGCAACATTGCATTGCTACATTGCATTGTATTGCTACATTGCATTACATTGCTACATTGCATTACATTGCTACATTGCATTGCTACATTGCTACATTGCATTGCTACATTGCTACATTGCATTGCTACATTGCATTGCTACATTGCATTGCTACATTGCTACATTGCATTGCTACATTGCATTGCTACATTGCATTGCTACATTGCATTGCATTGCTACATTGCATTGCATTACTACATTGCATTGCTGCATTGCTACATTGCATTGCTACATTGCTACATTGCAGTGCTACATTGCTACATTGCAGTGCTACATTGCTGCTACATTGCTACATTGCATTGCTACATTGCATTGCAACATTGCTACATTGCATTGCTACATTGCATTGCTATATTGCAACATTGCATTGCTACATTGCAACATTGCATTGCTACATTGCAACATTGCATTGCTACATTGATAAATTGCATTGCTACATTGCATTGCTACATTGCAACATTGCATTGCTACATTGCAACATTGCATTGCTACATTGCAACATTGCATTGCTACATTGCAACATTGCATTGCTACATTGCAACATTGCATTGCTACATTGCAACATTGCATTGCTACATTGCAACATTGCATTGCTACATTGCAACATTGCATTGCTACATTGCAACATTGCATTGCTACATTGCAACATTGCATTGCTACATTGCATTGCATTGCTACATTGCATTGCTACATTGCAACATTGCATTGCTACATTGCATTGCTACATTGCTACATTGCATTGCTACATTGCAACATTGCATTGCTACATTGCTACATTGCTACATTGCATTGCTACATTGCAACATTGCATTGCTACATTGCAACATTGCATTGCTACATTGCAACATTGCATTGCTACATTGCAACATTGCATTGCTACATTGCAACATTGCATTGCTACATTGCAACATTGCATTGCTACATTGCAACATTGCATTGCTACATTGCATTGCAACATTACATTGCATTGCATTGCTACATTACATTGCATTGCTACATTGCATTGCATTGCTACATTGCATTGCTACATTACTACATTGCATTGCTACATTGCTACATTGCATTGCTACATTGCTACATTGCATTGCTACATTGCTACATTGCATTGCTACATTGCATTGCTACATTGCTACATTGCATTGCTACATTGCTACATTGCATTGCTACATTGCTACATTGCATTGCTACATTGCTACATTGCATTGCTACATTGCATTGCTACATTGCAACATTGCATTTCTAGATTGCATTGCATTGTTACATTGCATTGCTACATTGCTACATTGCATTGCTACATTGCTACATTGCATTGCTATTTGCAACATTGGATTGCTACATTGCGACATTGCATTGCTACATTGCTGCTACATTGCAACATTGCATTGCTACATTGCAACATTGCATTGCTACATTGCAACATTGCATTGCTACATTGCAACATTGCATTGCTACATTGCAACATTGCATTGCTACATTGCAACATTGCATTGCTACATTGCAACATTGCATTGCTACATTGCAACATTGCATTGCTACATTGCAACATTGCATTGCTACATTGCAACATTGCATTGCTACATTGCAACATTGCATTGCTACATTGCAACATTGCATTGCTACATTGCAACATTGCATTGCTACATTGCAACATTGCATTGCTACATTGCAACATTGCATTGCTACATTGCTACATTGCATTGCTACATTGCTACATTGCATTGCTACATTGCAACATTGCATTGCTACATTGCAACATTGCATTGCTACATTGCAACATTGCATTGCTACATTGCATTGCTACATTGCATTGCTACATTGCATTGCTACATTGCATTGCTACATTGCTACATTGCATTGCTACATTGCAACATTGCAACATTGCATTGCTACATTGCAATGCATTGCTACATTGCAATGCATTGCTACATTGCATTGCTACATTGCTACCTTGCAGTGCTACATTGTTACATTGCATTGCTACATTGCAACATTGCATTGCTACATTGCATTATATTGCTACATTGCATTGCATTGCTACATTGCATTACATTGCTACATTGCATTGCTACATTACTACATTGCATTGCTGCATTGCTACATTGCATTGCTACATTGCAGTGCTACATTGCATTGCTACATTGCAACATTGCATTGCTACATTGCTACATTGCATTGCTACATTGCATTGCTACATTGCATTGCTACATTGCATTGCACTGCTACATTGCATTGCTGCAATATTACACTGCATTGCTGCATTACTACATTGCATTGCTAGATTGCTACATTGCAGTGCTACATTGCTACATTGCAGGGCTACATTGCTGCTACATTACTACATTGCATTGCTACATTGCATTGCTATATTGCAACATTGCATTTCTACATTGCAACATTAGATTGCTACATTGCAACATTGCATTGCTACATTGCAACATTGCATTGCTACATTGATAAATTGCATTGCTACATTGCATTGCTGCATTGTAACATGCATTGCTCCATTGCAACATTGCATTGCTACATTGCAACATTGCATTGCTACATTGCGACATTGCATTGCTACATTGCAACTTTGCATTGCTACATTGCAACATTGCATTGCTACATTGCAACATTGCATTGCTACATTGCAACTTTGCATTGCTACATTGCAACATTGCATTGCTACATTGCAACATTGCATTGCTACATTGCATTGCATTGCTACATTGCATTGCTACATTGCTACATTGCATTGCTACATTGCATTGCTGCATTGCTACATTGCATTGCTACATTGCAACATTGCATTGCTACATTGCATCGCTACATTGCTACATTGCATTGCTACATTGCAACATTGCATTGCTACATTGCAACATTGCATTGCTACATTGCAACATTGCATTGCTACATTGCAACATTGCATTGCTACATTGCAACATTGCATTGCTACATTGCAACATTGCATTGCTACATTGCAACATTGCATTCTACATTGTATTGCAATACTACATTGCATTGCATTGCTACATTACATTGCATTGCTACATTGCATTGCATTGCTACATTGCATTGCTACATTACTACATTGCATTGCTACATTACTACATTGCATTGCTACATTGCTACATTGCAGTGCTACATTGCTACATTGCAGGGCTACATTGCTGCTAAATTGCTACATTGCATTGCTACATTGCTACATTGCATTGCTACATTGCTACATTGTATTGCTACATTGCTACATTGCATTGTTACATTGAATTGCTATATTGCAACATTAGATTGCTACATTGCATTGCATTGCTACATTGCATTGCTGCAATACTACACTGCATTGCTGCATTACTACATTGCATTGCTAGATTGCTACATTGCAGTGCTACATTGCTACATTGCAGGGCTACATTGCTGCTACATTGCAACATTGCATTGCTACATTGCAACATTGCATTGCTACATTGCAACATTGCATTGCTACATTGCAACATTGCATTGCTACATTGCAACATTGCATTGCTACATTGAAACATTGCATTGCTACATTGCAACATTGCATTGCTACATTGCAACATTGCATTGCTACATTGCAACATTGCATTGCTACATTGCAACATTGCATTGCTACATTGCAACATTGCATTGCTACATTGCAACATTGCATTGCTACATTGCAACATTGCATTGCTACATTGCAACATTGCATTGCTACATTGCAACATTGCATTGCTGCATTGCTACATTGCATTGCTACATTGCAACATTGCATTGCTACATTGCAACATTGCATTGCTACATTGCAACATTGCATTGCTACATTGCTACATTGCATTGCTACATTGCATAGCTACATTGCATTGCTACATTGCATTGCTACATTGCTACATTGCATTTCCACATTGCAACATTGCAACATTGCATTGCTACATTGCAACATTGCATTGCTACATTGCAACATTGCATTGCTACATTGCAACATTGCATTGCTACATTGCATTGCTACATTGCTACATTGCGCCATTGCATTGCTACATTGCAACATTGTATTGCTACATTGCAACATTGCATTGCTACATTGCAACATTGCATTACTACATTGCATTGCTACATTGCAACATTGCATTGCTACATTGCAACATTGCATTGCTACATTGCAACATTGCATTGCTACATTGCAACATTGCATTGCTACATTGCAACATTGCATTGCTACATTGCAAAATTGCATTGCTACATTGCAACATTGCATTGCTACATTGCAACATTGCATTGCTACATTGCAACATTGCATTGCTACATTGCAACATTGCATTGCTACATTGCATTTCCACATTGCAACATTGCAACATTGCATTGCTACATTGCAACATTGCATTGCTACATTGCAACATTGCATTGCTACATTGCAACATTGCATTGCTACATTGCATTGCTACATTGCTACATTGCGCCATTGCATTGCTACATTGCAACATTGCATTGCTACATTGCAACATTGCATTGCTACATTGCAACATTTCATTGCTACATTGCATTGCTACATTGCAACATTGCATTGCTACATTGCAACATTGCATTGCTACATTGCAACATTGCATTGCTACATTGCAACATTGCATTGCTACATTGGAACATTGCATTGCTACATTGCAACATTGCATTGCTACATTGCAACATTGCATTGCTACATTGCAACATTGCATTGCTACATTGCAACATTGCATTGCTACATTGCAACATTGCATTGCTACATTGCAACATTGCATTGCTACATTGCAACATTGCATTGCTACATTGCATTGCATTGCTACATTGCATTGCTACATTACTACATTGCATTGCTACATTGCAACATTGCATTGCTACATTGCAACATTGCATTGCTACATTGCAACATTGCATTGCTACATTGCAACATTGCATTGCTACATTGCAACATTGCATTGCTACATTGCAACATTGCATTGCTACATTACTACATTGCATTGCTACATTGCAACATTGCATTGCTACATTGCAACATTGCATTGCTACATTGCAACATTGCATTGCTACATTGCAACATTGCATTGCTACATTGCATTGCATTGCTACATTGCATTGCTACATTGCTACATTGCATTGCTACATTGCAACATTGCATTGCTACATTGCAACATTGCATTGCTACATTGCAACATTGCATTGCTACATTGCAACATTGCATTGCTACATTGCAACATTGCATTGCTACATTGCAACATTGCATTGCTACATTGCAACATTGCATTGCTACATTGCATTGCATTGCTACATTGCATTGCTACATTGCTACATTGCATTGCTACATTGCAACATTGCATTGCTACATTGCTACATTGCATTGCTACATTGTAACATTGCATTGCTCCATTGCAACATTACATTGCTCCATTGCAACATTGCATTGCTACATTGCGACATTGCATTGCTACATTCAACTTTGCATTGCTACATTGCAACATTGCATTGCTACATTGCAACATTGCATTGCTACATTGCATTGCACTGCTACATTGCATTGCTGCAATATTACACTGCATTGCTGCATTACTACATTGCATTGCTAGATTGCTACATTGCAGTGCTACATTGCTACATTGCAGGGCTACATTGCTGCTACATTACTACATTGCATTGCTACATTGCATTGCAACATTGCTACATTGCATTGCTACATTGCATTGCTATATTGCAACATTGCATTGCTACATTGCAACATTGCATTGCTACATTGAAAAATTGCATTGCTACATTGCATTGCTACATTGCAACGTGCATTGCTACATTGCAACATTGCATTGCTACATTGCAACATTGCATTGCTACATTGCAACATTGCATTGCTACATTGCAACATTGCATTGCTACATTGCAACATTGCATTGCTACATTGCGACATTGCATTGCTACATTGCAACTTTGCATTGCTACATTGCAACATTGCATTGCTACATTGCAACATTGCATTGCTACATTGCATTGCATTGCTACATTGCATTGCTACATTGCTACATTGCATTGCTACATTGCATTGCTGCATTGCTACATTGCATTGCTACATTGCGACATGCATTGCTACATTGCGACATGCATTGCTACATTGCATTACTACACTGCAACATTGCATTGCTACATTGCAGCTTTGCATTGCTACATTGCAACATTGCATTGCTACATTGCAACATTGCATTGCTACATTGCAACATTGCATTGCTACATTGCAACATTGCATTGCTACATTGCAACATTGCATTTCTACATTGTATTGCAATACTACATTGCATTGCATTGCTACATTACATTGCATTGCTACATTGCATTGCATTGCTACATTGCATTGCTACATTGCTACATTGCATTGCTGCATTGCTACATTGCATTGCTACATTGCTACATTGCATTGCTACATTGCAACATTGCATTGCTACATTGCAACATTGCATTGCTACATTGCAACATTGCATTGCTACATTGCAACATTGCATTGCTACATTGCAACATTGCATTGCTACATTGCATTGCATTGCTACATTGCATTGCTACATTGCTACATTGCATTGCTACATTGCATTGCTGCATTGCTACATTGCATTGCTACATTGCGACATTGCATTGCTACATTGCATCCCTACATTGCTACATTGCATTGCTACATTGCAACATTGCATTGCTACATTGCAACATTGCATTGCTACATTGCAACATTGCATTGCTACATTGCAACATTGCATTGCTACATTGCAACATTGCATTGCTACATTGCAACATTGCATTGCTACATTGCAATATTGCATTTCTACATTGTATTGCAATACTACATTGCATTGCATTGCTACATTACATTGCATTGCTACATTGCATTGCATTGCTACATTGCATTGCTACATTACTACATTGCATTGCTGCATTACTACATTGCATTGCTACATTGCTACATTGCAGTGCTACATTGCTACATTGCAGGGCTACATTGCTGCTAAATTGCTACATTGCATTGCTACATTGCTACATTGCATTGCTACATTGCTACATTGCATTGCTACATTGCTACATTGCATTGCTACATTGCATTGCTACATTGCAACATTGCATTGCTACATTGCAACATTGCATTGCTACATTGCATTGCATTGCTACATTGCATTGCTACATTGCTACATTGCATTGCTACATTGCATTGCTGCATTGCTACATTGCATTGCTACATTGCAACATTGCATTGCTACATTGCATTGCTACATTGCTACATTGCATTGCTACATTGCAACATTGCATTGCTACATTGCAACATTGCATTGCTACATTGCAACATTGCATTGCTACATTGCATTGCATTGCTACATTGCATTGCTACATTGCAACATTGCATTGCTACATTGCATTGCTACATTGCTACATTGCATTGCTACATTGCAACATTGCATTGCTACATTGCATCCCTACATTGCTACATTGCATTACTACATTGCAACATTGCATTGCTACATTGCAACATTGCATTGCTACATTGCAACATTGCATTGCTACATTGCAACATTGCATTGCTACATTGCAACATTGCATTGCTACATTGCAACATTGCATTGCTACATTGCAACATTGCATTGCTACATTGCATTGCAATGCTACATTGCATTGCATTGCTACATTGCATTGCATTGCTACATTGCATTGCATTGCTACATTGCATTGCTACATTGCTACATTGCATTGCTACATTGCTACATTGCATTGCTACATTGCTACATTGCATTGCTACATTGCTACATTGCAGGGCTACATTGCTGCTAAATTGCTACATTGCATTGCTACATTGCTACATTGCATTGCTACATTGCAACATTGCATTGCTACATTGCTACATTGCATTGCTACATTGCATTGCTACATTGCAACATTGCATTGCTACATTGCAACATTGCATTGCTACATTGCATTGCATTGCTACATTGCATTGCTACATTGCTACATTGCATTGCTACATTGCATTGCTGCATTGCTACATTGCATTGCTACATTGCGACATTGCATTGCTACATTGCATCCCTACATTGCTACATTGCATTACTACATTGCAACATTGCATTGCTACATTGCAGCATTGCATTGCTACATTGCAACATTGCATTGCTACATTGCAACATTGCATTGCTACATTGCAACATTGCATTGCTACATTGCAACATTGCATTGCTACATTGCAATATTGCATTTCTACATTGTATTGCAATACTACATTGCATTGCATTGCTACATTGTATTACATTGCATTGCTACATTGCATTGCATTGCTACATTGCATTGCTACATTACTACATTGCATTGCTGCATTACTACATTGCATTGCTACATTGCTACATTGCAGTGCTACATTGCTACATTGCAGGGCTACATTGCTGCTACATTGCTACATTGCATTGCTACATTGCTACATTGCATTGCTACATTGCTACATTGCATTGCTACATTGCTACATTGCATTGCTACATTGCATTGCTACATTGCAACATTGCATTGCTACATTGCAACATTGCATTGCTACATTGCAACATTGCATTGCTACATTGCAACATTGCATTGCTACATTGCAACATTGCATTGCTACATTGCAACATTGCATTGCTACATTGCAACATTGCATTGCTACATTGCAACATTGCATTGCTACATTGCAACATTGCATTGCTACATTGCAACATTGCATTGCTACATTGCATTGCTACATTTGCATTGCATTGCTACATTGCATTGCTACATTGCATTGCTACATTGCTACATTGCATTGCTACATTGCAACATTGCATTGCTACATTGCATTGTATTGCTACATTGCATTACATTGCTACATTGCATTACATTGCTACATTGCATTACTACATTACTACATTGCATTGCTGCATTGCTGCATTGCATTGCTACATTGCTACATTGCATTGCTACATTGCTATATTGCATTGCTACATTGCATTACTACATTACTACATTGCATTGCTGCATTGCTGCATTGCATTGCTACATTGCATCGCTACATTGCTACATTGCATTACTACATTGCTACATTGCATTGCTATATTGCTACATTGCAACATTGAAATTTCTACATTGCAACATTACATTGCTACATTGCAACATTACATTGCTACATTGAAACATTGCATTGCTACATTGCAACATTGCATTGCTACATTGCAACATTGCAACATTGCAGTGCTACATTGCAACATTGCATTGCTACATTGCAACATTGCATTGCTACATTGCAACATTGCATTGCTACATTGCAACATTGCATTGCTACATTGCATTGCATTGCTACATTGCATTGCTACATTGCAACATTGCATTGCTACATTGCAACATTGCATTGCTACATTGCAACATTGCATTGCTACATTGCAACATTGCATTGCTACATTGCAACATTGCAACATTGCAACAATGCATTGGTATGTTGCAATATTGCATTGCTACATTGCTACATTGCATTGCTACATTGCAACATTGCATTGCTACATTGCAAAATTGCATTGCTACATTGCAACATTGCATTGCTACATTG
This sequence comes from Chrysogorgia sp. JL179-B06, assembly GCA_035772405.1. NCBI lineage: Eukaryota > Metazoa > Cnidaria > Anthozoa > Scleralcyonacea > Chrysogorgiidae > Chrysogorgia > Chrysogorgia sp. JL179-B06. The sequence continues at coordinate 553,468 of JAYKKM010000505.1, read as the reverse complement.
CAACATTGCATTGCTACATTGCAACATTGCATTGCTACATTGCAACATTGCATTGCTGCATTGCAACATTGCATTGCTACATTGCATTGCTACATTGCATTGCTACATTGCATTGCTACATTGCATTGCTACATTGCAACATTGCATTGCTACATTGCAACATTGCATTGCTACATTGCAACATTGCATTGCTACATTGCAACATTGCATTGCTACATTGCAATGCATTGCTACATTGCAATGCATTGCTACATTACAATGCATTGCTACATTGCATTGCTACATTGCTACATTGCATTGCTACATTGCTTCATTGCATTGCTACATTGCAACATTGCATTGCTACATTGCAACATTGCATTGCTACATTGCATTGTATTGCTACATTGCATTGTATTGCTACATTGCATTACATTGCTACATTGCATTACATTGCTACATTGATTTACTACATTACTACATTGCATTGCTGCATTGCATTGCTACATTGCAGTCCTACATTGCTACATTGCTATATTGCATTGCTACATTGCATTACTACATTACTACATTGCATTGCTGCATTGCTGCATTGCATTGCTACATTGCATCGCTACATTGCTACATTGCATTACTACATTGCTACATTGCATTGCTATATTGCTACATTGCAACATTGAAATTTCTACATTGCAACATTACATTGCTACATTGCAACATTACATTGCTACATTGAAACATTGCATTGCTACATTGAAACATTGCATTGCTACATTGCAACATTGCAACATTGCATTGCTACATTGCAACATTGCATTGCTTCATTGCAACATTGCATTTCTCCATTGCACCATTGCATTGCTACATTGCAATATTGCATTGCTACATTGCAACATTGCATTGCAACATTGCATTGCTACATTGCAACATTGCATTGCTACATTGCAACATTGCATTGCTACATTGCAACATTGCATTGCTACATTGCAACATTGCTTTGCTATATTGCAACATTGCAACATTGCAACATTGCATTGGTATGTTGCAATATTGCATTGCTACATTGCTACATTGCATTGCTACATTGCAACATTGCATTGCTACATTGCAAAATTGCATTGCTACATTGCAACATTGCATTGCTACATTGCAACATTGCATTGCTACATTGCAACATTGCATTGCTACATTGCAACATTGCATTGCTACATTGCAACATTGCATTGCTACATTGCAACATTGCAACATTGCATTGCTACATTGCAACATTGCATTGCTACATTGCAACATTGCATTGCTACATTGCAACATTGCATTGCTACATTGCTACATTGCATTGCTACATTGCATTGCTACATTGCAGTGCTACATTGCTACATTGCTATATTGCATTGCTACATTGCATTACTACATTACTACATTGCATTGCTGCATTGCTGCATTGCATTGCTACATTGCATCGCTACATTGCTACATTGCATTACTACATTGCTACATTGCATTGCTATATTGCTACATTGCAACATTGAAATTTCTACATTGCAACATTACATTGCTACATTGCAACATTACATTGCTACATTGAAACATTGCATTGCTACATTGAAACATTGCATTGCTACATTGCAACATTGCAACATTGCAGTGCTACATTGCAACATTGCATTGCTACATTGCAACATTGCATTGCTCCATTGCACCATTGCATTGCTACATTGCAACATTGCATTGCTACATTGCAACATTGCATTGCAACATTGCATTGCTACATTGCAACATTGCATTGCTACATTGCAACATTGCATTGCTACATTGCAACATTGCATTGCTACATTGCAACATTGCATTGCTACATTGCAACATTGCAACATTGCAACATTGCATTGCTACATTGCAACATTGCATTGCTACATTGCTACATTGCATTGCTACATTGCAACATTGCATTGCTACATTGCAAAATTGCATTGCTACATTGCAACATTGCATTGCTACATTGCAACATTGCATTGCTACATTGCAACATTGCATTGCTACATTGCAACATTGCATTGCTACATTGCAACATTGCATTGCTACATTGCAACATTGCAACATTGCATTGCTACATTGCAACATTGCATTGCTACATTGCAACATTGCATTGCTACATTGCAACATTGCATTGCTACATTGCAACATTGCATTGCTACATTGCAACATTGCATTGCTACATTGATACATTGCATTGCTACATTACATTACATTGCTACATTGCATTGCATTGCTACATTGCATTGCTACATTACTACACTGCATTGCTGCATTACTACATTGCATTGCTAGATTGCTACATTGCAGTGCTACATTGCTACATTGCAGGGCTACATTGCTGCTACATTGCTACATTGCATTGCTACATTGCTACATTGCATTGCTACATTGCTACATTGCATTGCTACATTGCATTGCTATATTGCAACATTGCATTTCTACATTGCAACATTAGATTGCTACATTGCAACATTGCATTGCTACATTGCAACATTGCATTGCTACATTGCAACATTGCATTGCTACATTGCAACATTGCATTGCTACATTAATAAATTGCATTGCTACATTGCATTGCTACATTGTAACATGCATTGCTCCATTGCAACATTGCATTGCTACATTGCAACATTGCATTGCTACATTGCGACATTGCATTGCTACATTGCAACTTTGCATTGCTACATTGCAACATTGCATTGCTACATTGCAACATTGCATTGCTACATTGCATTGCATTGCTACATTGCATTGCATTGCTACATTGCATTGCTACATTGCATTGCAACATTGCATTGCTGCATTGCTACATTGCATTGCTATATTGCATCCCTACATTGCTACATTGCATTGCTACATTGCAACATTGCATTGCTACATTGCAACATTGCATTGCTACATTGCAACATTGCATTGCTACATTGCAACATTGCATTGCTACATTGCTACATTGCATTGCTACATTGCAACATTGCATTGCTACATTGCAACATTGCATTGCTACATTGCAACATTGCATTGCTACATTGCAACATTGCATTGCTACATTGCAATGCATTGCTACATTGCAATGCATTGCTACATTGCATTGCTACATTGCTACCTTGCAGTGCTACATTGCTACATTGCATTGCTACATTGCAACATTGCATTGCTACATTGCATTGTATTGCTACATTGCATTGTATTGCTACATTGCATTACATTGCTACATTGCATTACATTGCTACATTGCATTACTACATTACTACATTGCATTGCTGCATTGCTGCATTGCATTGCTACATTGCAGTGCTACATTGCTACATTGCATTGCTACATTGCTATATTGCATTGCTACATTGCATTACTACATTACTACATTGCATTGCTGCATTGCTACATTGCATTGCTATATTGCTACATTGCAACATTGAAATTTCTACATTGCAACATTACATTGCTACATTGCAACATTACATTGCTACATTAAAACATTGCATTGCTACATTGAAACATTGCATTGCTACATTGCAACATTGCAACATTGCATTGCTACATTGCAACATTGCATTGCTTCATTGCAACATTGCATTTCTCCATTGCACCATTGCATTGCTACATTGCAATATTGCATTGCTACATTGCAACATTGCATTGCAACATTGCATTGCAACATTGCATTGCTACATTGCAACATTGCATTGCTACATTGCAACATTGCATTGCTACATTGCAACATTGCATTGCTACATTGCAACATTGCTTTGCTATATTGCAACATTGCAACATTGCAACATTGCATTGGTATGTTGCAATATTGCATTGCTACATTGCTACATTGCATTGCTACATTGCAACATTGCATTGCTACATTGCAAAATTGCATTGCTACATTGCAACATTGCATTGCTACATTGCAACATTGCATTGCTACATTGCAACATTGCATTGCTACATTGCAACATTGCATTGCTACATTGCAACATTGCATTGCTACATTGCAACATTGCAACATTGCATTGCTACATTGCAACATTGCATTGCTACATTGCAACATTGCATTGCTACATTGCAATATTGCATTGCTACATTGCAACATTGCATTGCTACATTGCAACATTGCATTGCTACATTGCAACATTGCATTGCTACATTGCAACATTGCATTGCTACATTGCAACATTGCATTGCTACATTGCAACATTGCATTGCTACATTGCAACATTGCAACATTGCATTGCTACATTGCAACATTGCATTGCTACATTGCAACATTGCATTGCTACATTGCAACATTGCATTGCTACATTGCAACATTGCATTGCTACATTGCAACATTGCATTGCTACATTGCAACATTGCATTGCTACATTGCAACATTGCATTGCTACATTGCAACATTGCAACATTGCATTGCTACATTGCAACATTGCATTGCTACATTGCAACATTGCATTGCTACATTGCAACATTGCATTGCTACATTGCAACATTGCATTGCTACATTGCAACATTGCATTGCTACATTGCAAAATTGCAGTGCTACATTGAAAAATTGCATTGCTACATTGATACATTGCATTGCTACATTGCATTGCTCCATTATAACATTGTATTGCTACATTGCAACATTGCATTGCTACATTGCAACATTGCATTGCTACATTGCGACATTGCATTGCTACATTGCAACTTTGCATTGCTACATTGCAACATTGCATTGCTACATTGCAACATTGCATTGCTACATTACATTGCATTGCTACATTGCATTGCTACATTACTACATTGCATTGCTGCATTGCTACATTGCATTGCTACATTGCAGTGCTACATTTCTACATTGCATTGCTACATTGCTATATTGCATTGCTACATTGCATTACTACATTGCATCGCTACATTGCTACATTGCATTACTACATTGCTACATTGCATTGCTATATTGCTACATTGCAACATTGAAATTTCTACATTGCAACATTACATTGCTACATTGCAACATTACATTGCAACATTGCAACATTGCATTGCTACATTGCAACATTGCATTGCTACATTGCAACATTGCATTTCTCCATTGCACCATTGCATTGCTACATTGCAACATTGCATTGCAACATTGCATTGCTACATTGCAACATTGCATTGCTACATTGCATTGCTACATTGCAACATTGCATTGCTACATTGCAACATTGCATTGCTGCATTTCTACATTGCATTGCTACATTGCAACATTGCATTGCTACATTGCAACATTGCATTGCAACATTGCAACATTGCATTGCTACATTGCAATGCATTGCTACATTGCAATGCATTGCTACATTGCATTGCTACATTGCTACCTTGCAGTGCTACATTGCTACATTGCATTGCTACATTGCAACATTGCATTGCTACATTGCATTATATTGCTACATTGCATTGCATTGCTACATTGCATTACATTGCTACATTGCATTGCTACATTACTACATTGCATTGCTCATTGCTACATTGCATTGCTACATTGCAGTGCTACATTGCATTGCTACATTGCTATATTGCATTGCTACATTGCATTACTACATTGCATCGCTACATTGCTACATTGCATTGCTACATTGCAACATTGTATTGCTACATTGCAACATTGCATTGCTACATTGCAACATTGCATTGCTACATTGCAACATTGCATTGCTATATTGCAACATTGCATTGCTACATTGCTACATTGCATTGCTACATTGCATTGCTACATTGCATTGCTACATTGCTACATTGCATTTCCACATTGCAACATTGCAACATTGCATTGCTACATTGTAACATTGCATTGCTACATTGCAACATTGCATTGCTACATTGCAACATTGCATTGCAACATTGCATTGCTACATTGCAACATTGCATTGCTACATTGCAACATTGCATTGCTACATTGCAACATTGCATTGCTACATTGCAACATTGCTTTGCTACATTG
>JAYKKM010000505.1:480000-542500 GCA_035772405.1 Chrysogorgia sp. JL179-B06 | reverse complement strand
TTGCTTTATATATATATAATATGTAGGAAAAATATGAAAAATATAAAATATGTAGGAAATTGGCAAAGTATGTAGGAAATTGTTCCAATATGTAGCCTTGTCGTAGGAAATCGTTTTATCGCAACGATTGATCATGTGTATACATAGCTGTCATCTCTATTAAAATATGTAAAGACACGACATGCAGCCAACCCATTGTTTATATACAATTCATAAATTAAACCACAAGTACCTATAAAATATACTAAGATATATATTATTTTCCTACCAGTATTTTATCAAATTGAGCATGAATAATTGAGCATGAATAATTGAGCATGGGCATATTATAATATTTTGGGGCTGAAAGAATTAATCCAAGGATTTGTTGACTAGTTATAACTATAGTAACTATAACAATTTTGCAAACCTAATATGTTTCACGTGTATGTCATGTGTGATTTAAAGCAATCTGAATAAACAAAGCGGATTTATTTTATCTGAACATTCTAAATTTTGTCGCTTTGTTTACTAGCATTGTTCGACGTGATAATTGGCTTATAACATTCAAGATATATCTGAAATAAGGTAAGAATATTATGTTCTATTGCTTTTTAACGGCAATTGTCTAGAGATTATAGTTTTTGGTGCGTTCAGTTTTGAAGAAATCTGAAACGCATCTCTTGTATACAGGAGGCTTTACAAAAATTTTAAATGAAGAGAGGATTTAACATGAATAATAATTATATGAAAGATCTGTTTCCTCTCTTCCTTTAAAATTGTGATGTGATTATAGCTCCGCTACTTGAGGAAATCGTTTGAGAGGCTCCACTCTACCTTGTGAAGATGAGAGATGTCTACTTGTGGAGACTGGACAATAACGGCGATGTTTAAATATGAAAATCTCTGACTGTCTAACCGTGTCTCAATAGCTCAGTGGTCAGAGAGCGGCGATGCGTTGATTCGGAGACCTCACGTTCGATTTTCGGTTGGGGTAGTCAGATTTTTCATATAATTATAATACATGTTAAAGCCTCTCTTCATTTAAAATCCTCTAGTATATATATATATATATTTAGATATATTTAACTTGTTATGTTCTTCCAGATTGAACCTGCCCTCGATGAGTTGGCAGATATATTTCATGCTTAAGTGGCATTGACATTGTTATAATATTCACAAGGAACAATTTGAATATATATAGTGTTTTTCATCATCATTGTGTCTGTCGAGCGCGCGATTGGACAAAGTTTATTTTATTTCATTATTTTCAACTAGGTTGTCTAGTTCATATCATATATTATCGTAAAACTTTCAAAACGTTGAGAAACATGAAGGGGATATATGCATGCTTCAAGTTATATATAATCTATATATCAGCAGAATATGAATAGATCGCGCGAGACGTTGATAAATATAAATTTATCAACGCGTTGTTAATTTCAGCTTCTCTCCCTTTGAGCGACTTCACAATTTTTTGTTTCACAAATTCCATGAAGGTATATAAAAGCTACTTCGACTTATATTCTGTATCAGTATCACCCATGATTGCTCGCCGTTTTGTTTCCGCTGCCATGGACGTTCGCATGTTATGTAAACGTTTCTTAAGCGCCTGCTATAGCTATATAGTCGTGGCGATTTCCAAAAGAGTGGTTTCTTGTTTGACTTGTTGGTATAATCGCTTACTTCGCTGTCCAATAAGCAGGTTTTATTTTTCACGTCCATGATATTTGTTTTATCATCTATACGAATAATACTTTCTTCTATAACGATATCTCCTCACTTGTCCCACGTCCGTCCTCCATGTTGACCTGAATGATCGCGGCAATTATTCGATCAGAATAAAGCATTCTACACGTTACATCATTAAACTAAGAGAACAGGAATTAAAATATTATATACAGAAGTTATAGAAACAGCGATATATATATTCATATATAATATATATTAAACCAGTTATACCAGTCTGTTAGAACCCTCAATTAGACTCCCTAAGGCGTTTTGGGCTTATATGGTTGGTAACTGGGGCAACTATAGTATCTTTTGATCTACTGATCTCTGCATTACGCGTGGAGCTAACGTATGTGGGTATCAAGATGGTGGCAGCCATAAAAACAAAACGTTGGCTAGAAATTGCGAAATTGTGCACAGTCATTTTATAAAAACACCAAAATTTTGACAGCGAATCAGCAACGACCACTACGGGTTTAAAGGTAAGAGGCTTTAAGATATTTCATCAAAACGTCGTCATAATGATCAATATTTAAAAGAAATTTCGCAAAGTATAATGAACAAAGGTTTGTCGAAGATTTGCATAATCAACCTTGGGAAAGTAAGGTACTCGAACTCGATATTAATAAAGCATTGGTCTGTGGGAACACAATAAGAAAGACCCACACTTTCACAATCACAGTATTTATTGACAAAAACCCTCTTAACACTCTATCCCAAAAAGCACACAGTCTCGTCCCACAAAAGGTCTCAAGCCTTTGTTTACACGGAACACCTATCTCAAGTACTAATTAATGTTCATTTCTGATTGGCTTTCACTAATATATCCCATCGCATCCCTAAACTTCCCAAACTTAATCAAATCAACACAGCCCAACCCACAGTTTCCGACACACTCCCCCATGTGACTCCCGCAGGGAGACACATGCAATGAGGAAACTTAGCTTATTAACAAAATGGTTACAACTAATATTTTTAAAGGTAAATATTTCAACACAACAGTACAAGAAGTACATTAAAATTGTTCCTCATTTTGAAACACATCTCTCATTCTAATGTTTGCCACAGCGGCTGCATCTCTCCTTGGGCGAAAGGACGGTGCTTCGGGGTTGAGAACAATCTGTCCATCATTACGTTTGTCGCACGACAGCTCAAGGGGATAAAGATGCCGCACGGGCCTTTCGACATGGGACTTACCAGCACGTAAGTTCACCGCTGGAACAACGTTATCCTTTCCCGGAAACAACTTCTCCACGATACCGAGCGGCCATTTTGCGCGATTTCTGTCATCAGAGCGGATGATTACGACGTCCCCAACGGCAAGATTCAGTGACTTACCATCTCAGTTGCACTGGTGCCTCTCTCTCAGAGTTGTTAGATATTCGCCACTCCACCGTTTGCAGAGAGCGTCTTTGCAGGACCGCAGGTACCTGGCTCGTTTACGTAGGTTCGTGTCTTCCTCACGCCACGGTGCAGGTTCGGGAACCCTGTTGGACCTCTGGAATAAGAACGTTGCGGGTTTTAAGATCGGTAGTTGAATATCGTCTTCAACATAGTCCAACGGTCGGTTGTTAAGCTCCGTCTCCACATTAAGAACAATTTCACACAGCTCGGCGTAGGTGAGTAGTCCGGCTCCCACTGTCTTGTAGAAGGCGCGTTTGACGACACCCACTAGGCGCTCAAACGCCCTTGTCCGCAAGGTAGTCATGAAGTTGCTCGTCTCGCATAGCCTTCTTAAGCTACCTAGCCGCACAGACAAAGGTTTTTCCGTTGTCTGAAAAGCTCTTTCCCGGTCGACCTCGGCGCGCGATGAAACGCTTCAACGCTCCTAAGAACTCTGATGTGTCCAGGCTCAGCAACAGCTCCAGATGTAGGGCTCGTGTCAAGCTGCAGGCAAAAAGTACCAAGTAGGCCTTATCCTCCATTTTCTGCTTCTTCCGATGTCGGATGGGACCGGCAAAGTCCACCCCAACTACTTCAATTCCGTCGACCCTTGAGTTCTCTCTTGAGGGAGTAGACCCGGCGGAGGAGCTGCAAGTGCAAGCGCTTGAAAACGCTTACAACCCCAGCACGACTTGATGGCACGTTTAGCGAGTCGACGTAGACGAGGAATCCAGTATCTTTCTCTGACTTTTGCGAGCGTTAGTCCTACACCTCCATGCAGGGTTTCAAGATGCGCTCGCTGCACTATTTGTGGCTAATTCACTGGCATTCGGAATATATACTGGGTAGTTGCCCTGGATTCGGCCACGACACTCGAGGATCCCCTCATAATTTTCTTGCAGATTTAGCTGTAATTGTTCATCAGCGTAATTAAGACCCGTTTTTGGCTCGGCGCTGGACTCGACGGATCCACCACTTAGTTTGATCTTCCAACTCGGCGGTGGTGAGCAAGCCAACGTTTCCTGAAGTCCCTAGACAGTTGCGAATGAATCTACCCATCCACGCACACGCTCTCAAGGTTCTCTTCAGATGATGTTGGTCGAGTAGTTGGTCAAACTCGTCTGTCTCGTCGACGGCAACGGCTGCGATGACTTCACGAATTGCTTTGACCTCTGCAGAAGATTCAGCGGTCGCTACCGTTACAGGATGGGTGGCCACATCTCTGGATTTGACAACCATTCTGGACCATTCCACCACAAACTTGAATCTTCGACAGAGCCACCGCGACTTCCCAAATCTGCAGGATTATTGGTTGTGGGCACATGCCGCCAGGCGTCGATCTTCTTTTCCTGTATTTTTCATACGCGGTTTGCCACGAACTGACGATATTTCCCGCCTCCACAGATCCAATGTAGCGCTACTGTGCTGTCGCTCCAACAGTGAACTGCAGTGACAGGAAATCCCTCCAGCGCGCGACGTACGTTGTCCACAGCATTTGCAGCCATGTGCCCCGCCACCAACTCCAGACGTGGAATTGTAAGGCCCAGCTTCACCAACCTGGATTTAGCCGTCACTAGCCCTTGAGTTATTCCGGAAGCCTGCCGCACAACGACGTAGATTGCCATCGCAACTCCACGCCCACTTGCGTCGCCAAATGCATGGAGCTCCACAGCGTCCACAGGTTCTCGATACACTGTCAGACTTCTTCCAGTCGTCACACGTGCAGGTAAAGAGTTTTCCCATTTTTCCCACTTCTTCGCGACTTTCTCAGGCAGGGTAGCGTCCCAGGCCCCTTTAAGCTCACACACTTCGCGTTAAATGAGTTTGCCTTGAAGCGTCATCGGTGACACAAGTCCAAAAGGATCGTACACATGGGCTAGCTTGGCCAGGATCCCCCTCTTAGTCGGGTTAGCCTTCTCTTCAGACTCAGTGAAGACCACACTTACGGTATCTTGGGATTTGTCCCAGGTCAGTCCGAGCAGTTTATAGTCCCCCTCAGGAGTGGAACCCAGCTGCTGTTTGGCGAATGAAGTCTCTCCCTCACTCCCGTCCTCATGTCGTGTATATGCGGATTCCAAGTCTGGTTCGTTCGAATGCCATTTGTGGAGCTGCAAAGCAGCGTCGGCAAAGATCTCGATGGCATCGCTCTTCAGATCCCTCGCTGCTGTCACGGTAGCAGCACCAGTGATCAGGTCGTCCACATACAAGCTACGAGAAATCTCCGCCACCCAACTCGCCAAGTGTTGCTCAATCACTCCCCCCAGAAGAAAGGGAGAGGGAGCAAGACCGAAAACGCAAGGCGTCGCGCTCCCCTTCTCTGATGCGTACCTGCAAAAACGCCTTTCTCAAATCACCTGCGAGGGCAACAACGTGGAACCTTGCACGGATCAGCACATCCCAGAGCTTGTTTTGTAGAGGGGGACCTGGGTCTAGACAGTCGTTCAAGGAGGGGGTTCCCTCCCCGAAACAGGCGGAAGAGTCGTAGACCACGCGCATCTTTGTACTTTGTGCACCCTCTCTAATCACGGCACGGTGAGGCATGTAAAATTCCCGACCGACAACTTTTGTTGGGGCTCGTTCGACAATGCCTTGTTCTAACTGTTCCCGGAAAATGGCGTCATACTCTTGTAATTTCCCGATCTTGCGCAACTTTTGCACTTGGGTACGGAGACGACAAAGACTGCCGGCGCGGTTGTCGGGAAGAGTTGGATGGTTTCCCTTCCACGGCAATGCGGTTTCATACCAGCCGTCGTTGGCGTCTCGGGTCAACTGCTCACGGAACTCCTGGTGGACCACCCCCTGGTCATCGGGGGGTGAGTCGGCTAAGCCAAGAACATCGAGGGAACAGAGGTGTGGAGCTGATGGCAAGGAAACCAGCGGTTACGTCAGACTCCACTCCGGGTCCCACGAAGGCCCACCCAAAGCGAGTTAGTTCAGCCAACGGTTCACCCTGGCGTCCGACACGCAGCTGCGTAGAAGTACGGATCTTCGAGTACTCGTTGACGCCCAATATTAGATGGACCGGTAGTTTCTCCTTCGTCGGTAGGTCATCTAATTCTATTCCACGCAAGTGTTGGTGAGCCTTGATTCTCTCCTCGTTGCGAGGGTTATCCAAAGACAACAGTTCACGTTTGTTAATCTTCGTCACACGAGCTCTTAGCACGAAATTGCCTTTCAGTGCCCCAAGGCATAGATCGAATTGTGACATTTTGGTTGTTGTTGTGCCCATCAACGTAGCTATTCAACGTGTGCCACTCGTGACAGCCCTCACTCGCACGAGATTGATTAAAGTTTCCGAAGCGTATCAATGACTCGCGCCACTGTCTAAAAGTGCGCGAAATTTCCGGCCTTTAATCGTCACAACCACCACCGGATAAAGAACTGACGTCTGATGTCGATTGACAAATCGAGGTGTGATGCCGTTTTTGAAAGCATTTGCGGCATGTTGGCCACTTGCGCAATTGAAACATAGTTTCTTTGTCATCAGAATCTTCTTTCGCGCTGATGCTTTATGTTCTTCGCTGCCACAATAGACGCATTTTTTGGTGTCAAGTTCGTTTGAGTTGAAAGCGCGACCCCCCGGCAGGGGGTAGTCTCGTTTCCGACGCTTCTCCTTTGTATCTTCTATAACGACAGTGTTCGTTTCTGTCCATTTTCGAAACGCTTCCAACAATTGAGTAAACGACCAGTCCCTCCAGTCTCCAGAGACGAACGTGACCAGTACGGCCTTGAGAATTTCGAGTTTCTTCACGATGACGAAGAACGCGGCTCCTTCAATGGTGTTTAACTTCCCAAGTGTTTCGAGGCTCTCGACGTTAAATAATAGTTGCTCGTAGAATTTTTAGAACGGTCGATGCCACCATTTCACTGGCGTTAACGCGTCACATTCTGTCCTCCTGAAACACGATATGATAGTACACGCGTATGAAAATTTCACGCCACGCAAACCGCATTTTCATCACTGATTTTCATACACCAACAATGGCGGTTAATACACGGAAAAATAAAACTCGGAAACCTATCGATTGTATTTAATAAATAAAAAAAGAATGGTTATGTCTTGAACAGTTGAACTCATGTTATAAATATTTTCGCACGATTTATATTACCGGGAGATCGAGCACTCGTGTAAATAAGTACGGAATAGTTTTAAGCATACATTCTTTAGTTGTTTGTGGCATTAAGGTATATTTCTGATTCTCGATCGTGTGTTGAATTCATACGTCTTCAATCTCCCGGTAATATAAATCGTGGGGAAATATTTATAACATATGAGTTCAACACACAACCATTCTTTCTTTATTTATTAAATACAAGCAATAGGTTTCCGTGAATTCGTCGTTGCGCGTGGCGTTGCGTGAAATTTTCAAACGCATGGTGTGACGCGTTAACGCCAGTGAAATGGTGGCATCGACCGTAACTGGTGGCAACGACCGGTTTACGAAACGGAAAATTGCGTAGGCGCCAGCAACTTCATTCGGATGGCCGTACTTTTCTTTAAGATATTTCAAAGCGCGACCATACCGAAGAAAATTTCGATTCTTCAATGGCGCCTTTCAACGTATTGATCGACGCAACGATCGAAACGATAGAATTGTGATGTCTTTCGATTGCTTCTCTTTCCTTCTTCTGACCGTTTCAGACGCAGGTGTAGTGCCTTGAGTTTGGAGTCCAACTCGGCGAGTTGTTTCTTCGTAGACATGTTAGATTAGATGTTCTAATTATCGGTTGTAGAATTCTGTATCACAATAACAGGCGCTGTATCACGGAAATTCCACCAATAATTTGGTAATGTATCCCGTCAGAGGTGCCAGTAATGTGGGGAACACAATAAGAAAGACCCACACTTTCACAATCACAGTACTTATTGACAAAAACCCTCTTAACACTCTATCCCAAAAAGCACACAGTCTCGTCCCACAAAAACCGGAACAACTCGGTTCACTGGAGCGCGGTGATGCCTGCGAAGGAGGCTAGTCTCCAAACTTTTTTCAATTTGTTTACACACGGAACACCTATCTCAAGTACTAATTAATGTTTATTTCTGATTGGCTTTCACTAATATATCCCATCGCATCCCTAAACGTCCCAAGTAGACAAAAAAGTGAGAGGACGAGAATGTCCTTGGTTGAGCAGTGAAATAAAAGCAAAAATGAACGAGAGAGATTATTACTTACGGAAAGCTCGCCAGACCGGCAGAGAACATAACTGGTCCTCTTATCGTCGATTAAGGAATACTGTAACACGTTTAATTAGATCTATACTAAAGCGCGACCTACACAAGGTCTATCCTGAGAGAAAATATCAACAGACCACAGGAATTCTGGAATCAAATAAAGCGATGTTTTCCCACGAAAAACTCGGAAAGAAGCTCTTGCAATGTTTTCAAAATAAATGGAAAGAATACCTCGGACAAACAATTAATAACAAACGAATTTTGCTAATTTCTGTGACTACCGCGTTAGCGGGGGCCACTAAGCCGACGTGTTCTTGCTTGCGCGCTTGATTGAGTGGTTGTCTTGGACCTTAATACGTCATGCACTCATACGTCATACCAGAGCTATCGTCATATGTCGACAAAATTCACTAGGTATTCGAGAAGTGATCGCGTTGTTCGTGGGGATCAGCAGAAGTAAAACCGGTTCGGTCCGGTTGAGCCTCGTGTTTGAAATTTGGATTGTTTTCTCGAATGCTCTTGTCGTATCCTCAAAGCTGCCTTTAAACCTTTCCTTTTCGGAAAGGTACAGTATCTGTCTATTAATTACAAGGTAAGAAGTAGTGTCAAAGCTCTGACGTTCCCTATCTTGCCTAAATCTATTTCAATCGATCTGTATCTGAAAAAAATCTCCAAGACTCCAACTGAGCTACTTCACTCCTGTGACATCGGTTAAGTAGGTGCTTTTTTAGGTGTTTTTCAACATCTTGTTTTATTTTATTTTGTTAAAGAAACGAAAGTTTGCTCAGATCCAAGCCAGCGGTCTAACTGAGCGTCAAGTGTTACGCTATCGAGACTTTCTATAAAACGAAAGTTTTGGGCAGACCAAAGCCAAGCGGTCTGACTGAGCGTCAAGGTTACGCTATCGAGACTTTCTATACAACGAACGTTTTGGGCAGACCAAAGCCAGCGGTCTGACTGAGCGTCAAGTGTTACGCTCTCTATTGAAATATTATTGAGAAATATTCAGAAACTATTGGAAAATTATTGAGAAACTACTGAGAAACTGAAAGTGTTGAAATCTGCTGTATTAAACTTGTGAAGTGGGGTGCTCTTGGATGGGCGTTACATTAGAACAATATCGATCAAGAATCGACTGTCACATCATATGTACGAACGTCGTTTAAAAGGGTCGTTTTTAATACAATGTTAATAATGTTTTATTTACACGTGTTTTACTTGCCAACATTAAAACGTCTAGTTGAGCAATATCAAAGATCGAATGAAGTTATGTTTTGGTTCCATCAAATGATGTGTTATCATGTTTATGTACAATTGCTTCTAAGGCTGTCAAATGACGTAGAAGAAAATCCAGGTCAGTCCTACGATATATGAGATAATTAATATATTTGAAACTCTTCGTGCTGATTTTAGTCAAGGAGATCAGTTGAAGTTTGGTGATCATGCAGGTAAACAATGTGTTGCAATGTCATTAACAGCTATAGTATTTAGACACATTAAACCACATGTTGACACCTGGGATTCTCCTGATTTAAATAATATTTTGTATCATGGTAACTGTACTGTCTATATGATTGTATTAAAAGTTCTGTTAAAAAAGACTTCTTGTTGTTAACTGATGTTCCTGCTATGCTATCAATAAATGAGAAAACATATAATTTAACCTATAGTGGAGAATCGTTAAGTAGTGAATTATTTATGACAGATAATAACGGGCCTTATATCTCCCTAAAAAATGCATTTACAGAGCATTGGAGAAACAAATTATGAGTGGTGCTTGTTAACTTTTGATTGTAACACAGTTGCAGTGTTTAACATGTTGAATAACAGTTATAGAATCTTTGATTCTCACTCAAGAGACATGCATGGAATGCCAAGTTTTTCTGGAACATGTGTCTTGCTCGTTGTTGATGGCCTTGAAAACTTAGTTGCATTTTTTTAGAATACTTCTTATCGAGGAACATGTGTGCCTTTTGAAATGAAAGGTGTTTTGGTCAATGAGCTAGGCATGTATTGGACATAATCAAAACTTTGAGCAATTATAAGAATCCTGAAGGTAACTGCTATAAAAAAAAAATTGTGCTAATGAAAGTAATGAGAAATATGAGGTAGGAAAGATTGACGAGTGTGAAAGCAAGAGCAAAAAAGTAAAAATTGAAGATCCAGAAACTAGAAATAGTAAGCGATTGCAAGCTAGGCGCATGAATTATTTAAAACAAAAAAATACAGAAAGTGCTTTAATGAAAGAAAAGAGGCTTCAAAAGTGTCGGGAGTATAAACAGCAAAAGAGAAAAAATGAATCTGATGAGCACAGACAGAATCGATTGCAGGCACACCAAGCATATAATATAAATAGGAGAGCAAATGAATCTCGTGAGCAGAGACAGAATCGATTGCAGGCAAAGCAAGCAAATAATATAAATAGTTGAGCAAATGAATCTGATGAGCGCAGACAGAATCGATTGCATGAGACACAGCAAGTAAATGATATTAATAGGAGATCAAATGAATCCGATGAGCAGAGACATAATAAACTTTCAAAACAACAAGAATGTGATCGAAGAAGGAAAAACTGTGATGCTGTTTCAATTTCAGATCTTATTGACTAGTTTCACACAGCAGTATCAAAAGGCCCGGTATATATTTGTACTTGTTGTGACCAGTTGTGGTATATGCATAGCGTTAATTCTGCTGAAAAACTAACGTTGTCAAACCCCACTATGTCACAACACTTGTTGAATAAAATATCTGTTGATAATATTGAGTGGATCTGCAGAACATGTGAAAAACATTTAAAAAATAATAAAATACCTCCTGTTGCTGTAAAAAATGGGATCGTATTTCCAGAAAAGCCAGAAAGTTTTGATTTAAATCAGTTAGAGTGGAGACGTGTTGCACCAAGATTAACATTTCTGAAGCTTATGCAAGCACCAAGGGGTAAGAAATTTAAGATGAATGGCAATGTAGCATCTTGGATAGCTACAAATAGTGCACTTTATTGTGAACAAGGCATTGGTTTTAATGAGCACTGGCACAAAAACGTTCTAAAAATAGAGATGACAATTATTTAAATGTTGCCAAAAATTCCTGCTGTGGTAACTGACAGTATGTTGACTCCCACAGATTTTCTTGGTGATCATAAAAGAGAAATAATACATACCATAGCACCAGGTGAAGGTAACAGACCACAGAGTGTATTTCGAGATAAATATTCTGAAGAACTAGCTTACCCTGGGATATTTCTTGGGCAAAAAAGGCCAGAAAATAAAGAAAGACCACAGATGAAAATACTTTTAGGTAAATCCCAAATTGCACTAAGGAAGTCTAAGAGAAGTAACCTAGGCTAATTAACAGCTGGACAGTTAAATCAACAGTGTAGTTTAGAAAGAATTCTTCATCATGATGGTTTCAAATTTTTAAGAGTACTAAGAGGATCACCCCCGTATTTTTGAAAAGACTAAGAAAGATATTTTTGCAATGATAAGACAATTGGGACCTACAACTTTGTTTTGTAGGTTTTCCTCTGCTGAAAAAAAATGGTTACATCTCCTTAAAATATTAGGGCAACTTGTTGATCATAAAAATTATACTGATGATGAACTGGAAGAATTAAATTTGGAAGAAAAATGCAGACTCGTCCAAAGTGACCCAGTGACTTTTGCAAGACATTTTGATTATCAATTTAATAAATTCTTGAAAGACTTCTTGATGCGCAACATTGCCCCTTTGGGAAAAATATAAGACTGGTTCTATATAATTGAATATAAGCAACGAAGGTTCACCTCGTATTCACATGTTAATATGGCTGGAAAATGCTCCGATATTTGGTGTTGCAAAAGATGATGATGTCACATCTTTCATTGATCAGTAATTACTTGCCATTTACCAATGAATAATGAGCATGTCTTAATAAATCTTGTTAATCGGCAAACACACAGACATTCGCATACCTGTCGCAAAAAATCAAAAAAAGAATGTAGAATTAATTATCCTCAACCACCAATGAAGTCAACTAAAATACTTTAACCGCTAGATGACAGTGTTTCTCAAAGTGATGCTAGAAAACTAAACGTTTTGTGGAAAAACATAAAGCAGCAACAAAATGACATGAAAGAAGGTGAAAATATCGCACTTGGTCAATTATTAGCTTATTTGAATGTCTCTGAACATCAATATATCCTTGCAATTAGATCATCTCTGAGCTATCCCACAAAAGGAATCCCAATGAACTGAGAATAAACAATTATAACCCTGCATGTCTGAGTGCCTGGAGAGCAAACATGGACATTCAATTTGTTCTTGATGTCTATGCATGTGCAATGTATATTGTTTCATATATATATATATAAAGCACAAAAGGGAATGAGTGAACTTCTTCGTACTGCTTGTGCTGAAGCAAGACAAGGAAATGCAAGTATTAAGCAGCAAGTGAGAGATATTTGAAATACATTTTTGAACAGCTTTGAAATTAGTGCTCAAGAAACTGTATATATAACTCTGCAATTACCAATGAGAAAATCCTCAAGAGAAGTTGTTTTTGTATACCAACCTCAATGTACCACCTAATAATGTAAATGTACCACCTATAATGAAAGAGTTCAGTTGTTAAAACCACTAAGTGAAATGCCTGATGAATGTGAAGAAATACATTTTGGTGGACTCTTAAAGAGATACACAGAACGACCCACTAATCTTGAGAATGCAACCTTAGCAGACTGGGTAGCATAGTATGATAGTGTTAATAACAAACCTTACCAAAAGAAAACAACAATTGCAGACATTGATGATTTGCCACTAGAAACATCAGATAATGATGACAATAATGATGATGAACTTTGTGATGACACAATCACAATTAATGCAATAAAAATAGTGAACCAAAAAAGCGAAGAAAAGCCAGAATCATAAGGTGTGTCTGGTTTAATAGAGAAGCCTACCCAGAGAAGCACTATCGGGAATTAATTATGCTTTTTACACCATGGAGGAATGAGGAAAGTGATTTAATTGGCAATTATTCCTCTTATGAAGAACATTATTTAACTTTACAAAACTCAATAAAAGACCAAATGAGCCTCAATAATGCCCAAGAACAATTAAATTCAGCTTTTGATAACGATGAAGACCAATTTGATTTAATTGCACCAGTAACTCAAGAAACTGAACATCAAGATGAAGATGAAGGGGCTATAGATTTACATCCTGATTTGAATGAAAACTATGATCTGTCACACGACATTGGCATTCCTTCTGCATCATCAAATAATGAACCACTTATTCTAAATGAAATGCCAGATGATGAATATAGAGAAATGGTGCAAATGGTAAATAAAGAACAAAAGGAATTTTTCTATCATACTCTTCACCTAATAAAGACCTCAGACAAACCATTTTACTCATTCCTTAGTGGAGGCGGAGGTGTTGGCAAATTACATCTTACAAAATCAATCTATCAAGCAGCATTGAAATACTATAATACAAGAGCTGGTGATGACTTCAGTCAAGTTAATGTTTTTTACTTCTATAGCTCCTACAGGAAAAGCTGCATTTATCATTCGAGGCAATACAATACACAGTTCTCTTGCAATACCTGCATGTCAGTCCTTAAGAAATTATAAACCACTAGATTCAAACAGATTAAACACTTTAAGGTATCAACTAGGAAGTGTAAAACTGATATTACTAGATAAAATATCAAATAAATGGTTGGAAACAGTATGTTTAATGTTCAAATACATAATCGGTTAAAGGACATTAAAGGTAGCAAAGAAGATTTGGGAGGTGTAAACATGATAGCAATTAGTGATTTGTTTCAATTAAAACCAGTCATGGATGGTTTTATATTCAAGGATTTTGATCACTCAGAATATGGAATTCTTACTCCAAATTTATGGAAACAACACTTTCGTATGTTTGAACTACATGAAATAATACAGGCAAAGAAATCGCGGGCCCGTTATCACATCTATTTAATCGTAGTATGGAAGATTCGGTATTTCCATCAAGTGAAAAATGTGCCAAAGTAACACCGATACATAAATCGGGTGATAAAGTTCTGATGGACAACTACAGACCTATATCGGTGTTACCAGTCTTCTCGAAGGTCATTGAGCGAGTTGTCTACAATCAGATTTACTCTTATTTAGAAGACAACAACCTCCTTTCAAAGAGACAATTTGGATTTAGAAGAAAGTCTTCGACGCAACACGCTGTCACTATTTTGTCTGATTATATCAGACAAAATATGGATAAAGGGCTAATGACGGGAGCGGTATTCCTTGACCTAAAGGCGTTCGATACGGTGGATCATTCAAGGCTTTTATCGAAATTACCCCTGTATGGAATAAATATGAAGAATTAGTATGGTTTGAAAGTTACTTTTGTTTGATAGACTACAGTTTGTTCTATATAACGGGTATAAATCAGACGTTCAACACATTTCTTGCGGAGATTCACAGGGTTCTATTTTTGGACCTCTCTTATTTAACTTATTGATAAATGATATAGATAGTGTGTTGAATGTGAAATTATTTTATATGCAGATGACACGGTTGTATACATTACAGATAAGACCTGTGAACAAATCGATCAACATTTGAATGACGATATCAACCTAATTGCTGATTGGCTTGTGGAGAACAGTCTAATAGTTAACCTGAAAAGATAAAAACCGAATGCGTTTTATTTGGCACACATCAGAGAACGTCGAAATCGAAATCCATGGAAATTCAGATGAATGGGAAAAAAATCACGGAATCACAAACTTATGAATATTTAGGTATCATCATCATGGAAAGGATTTTTAAAAAGGCTTCATCGAGAACAAAATTGCTCTCTAGCATACAACATAATATCATTGATATTACCCCTGATGCTCTATTGCAGAATCAAAGAAACAACGGTTTGAAGATGTTCAAACCAGAGCCTTAAAAGTCATAAATGGACAAAGAAACTCAGTAAAACTACCCAGAGTAAACTGCATAAGAAACAGAAAATTGCATTATTTCGAAGTTTTCAAATGTCTGCATGGCCTAGTGACCAGTGTTTACCAGATTACTTCATCCGGAGTAATCACACAAAGAATACACGTGGAAATCATAAGAGTCTGATCCTTCCAAAAGTTCGAACAGAAAAAATATGAAAAAAATATGTATAAATATGAATTTATTATTATTATTATTATTATTATTATTATTATTATTATTATTATTATTATTATTATTATTATTGCTTTAAATTTTTCCAATGGTTTTCTCAAATATTTTTCAATAACAATGGTTTTCCTAACAATGGTTTTCTCAAATATTTGACAAGTACGTAGATCTCCTCTAGAATAGAATTATCCTTTGAGGTTATCTCAAATTTCCATAAACAATTAAGGAGGTATTGGCCTAATAGTATTTTATCAGTTGGTTGAAGCATAATATTTCGTTTATTCGAGCTTAAATTGAAACTTACACTCATTCACTGCAGGATTTGCTTTCCAAGGTTCTGCTTCAATACTTTATACGAATATCGCGCCTAGAAAAAAATTATTTGGAAAGATCTCACCTGTGACTTCACTGCAGACGGCTTCTTTGCTAGTGACCAGTCTTGCTGCACTTATGACATTTTAGTCGTTTGCTGGACAGCTTTTCTTGGGATGCATAGATCCTAAGCACCTGTTGAATTTTCCCTTTATTTATTTGACTACTTTCTTGCTCATTAGAAGTTGGTCTTCCCTTCTTTAGTCTACGGAGTCGATGAGCTGTTTGCCATCGCCTCGAAGAAAACCCTGCAGCTTTCTCACAGTTTCTTTCTGCCGGGAAAAGTTCACTGCTTTATCTAAAGTTAGATCTGCCTCGAGCTGCAACTTTTCCAACAACGCTTTATCCAGAGTTCCAACAACGATGGGGTCACGGATCAATTCTCACGTATGAAACGCCGAAATTACAATATTACAATATGTTCTGCAAGGTTGAACAAGTCTGTAATAAATACGTCGACGGTTTCGCTTTCTTGTTGGCTTCGAAGGTTGCATTAACTTAGCTCGTTCAAAGATTACATTTCTTTTAATGATAAAGAAATGTTCGAGTCTCTTCTTGAGACTTTTGTTTGGTCTGCCTCCGTGATAGAATATCGCCTGCTTCGCCGCCCATCGAGTAGATTAGAGTATTAACTTGACTTTCTTCGGATTCTTTCTCGAGACCAGACGCCATTCTGAATCGCTCGAATCTCCGGATCTATTTTAACCAATCTTCTGGTTTGAAGGTAATTTTTTCTGTTGGTTATACTTGTAACAGGGCCATTCTTGCAAAGAAATTATTGGCGCCTCTTAGCCCCCGTACACACGGAAACGTTTTCCTGTCAGAGTTTTTGTATTGTCTACTGTTTTCAACTAGGGAATCGAGAACAACCAGCTCATTACTTGAAACAATACGGAAACGTTTTCCAGCGTTTTTGTATTGTTTAATGTTCTCAAGGGAATCGAAAACAACCAGTTCATTACTTGAAAAATACAAAAACGCAGGAAAACGTTTCTGCGGGTACGGGGCCTTAATTAGTCGTCGACTAATCGCTCTTCCACTTTTTCTTCAATGCCAAACCCGCTAACAGAACCCCGCTACAGCCACCGCTGCCACCATGTTGTGTTACTGACACTATTTTAATAATGATTCAACGGCTGACGTTTCATATAATTAAGTATCCAGCCGAATTTAAAACATAGTCCTAACGCCAAACCTATAACCTAACCCTAACCCTGAACCTAAATAATACTGACACTAACTCTTACGATAATGTTTTCTTTTAGAAATAATAAATATTATATGAAACTTCACCCGATTCATAATATATAACAATATGCTAATATGCTAATATAGATATGCTAATATAACAGGATACTCTTGAACTAAGACGTTTAAAGGGCAACTAAACCTTTTGAGGTTCTATTTTCCTCCGAAAGATATATCATCTAACTTTGTAAAAGTGAAGATAAAAATGAATTTCATGATATAGTGCAGGATTTATTGAGGAGTATTTCTTCGAATCTCTTGTTGCACGACCGTGTTATGAGAAGAATGGCACTATTACCGGTATGACGTCATAGTGTCATACTGGTAATAGGTTTATTGAACAAAATAATATTCCAGTGCTTGATATTTGGTTTGTCCCTTATCACTCACCCAAGAGTAAACAGTATTCCAAATTTCACTAAAATAAAACCACAATATACAGTATTTTCTTGCCGTATGACATCATTATGACATCACTTACCGGTAGTACCAGGCTTTCTTCCGACGCGGTCGTTGTTCAACTAGTTTAGCAAAAGGGTTGAAAACTCGATCTTTAACAGCTCATAAAAGTAGAACCGAGCAACCAATTTCAATTATTTCTTCGGTTTTGAATTGAACTTTTTGAATTCTAACGAAAAATAGAATAACCTCAAAAGGTTTAGTTGCCCTTTAAAGTGCCCCTATAACCTCAAATTGTTTATTGTCTTATTTGGAAGAACTTTTAAAATGATAAAGTAACTTCTTTTGAAGATTGTCGTTTCTTCGCTTTCATTTTGAGATATATCAATTTGTTTTGATATGCAAATTTCCAGAATTTACGTCACACATGTATAATGAGTTATTGGAGAAATGTGTGTATCTCTTTCATTCTTGAACGAAATCCTTTAGAATCGAAAAGTTTGGTGTTGTGGGAGAAACACGCACACGTGTTTATATTCACACTTTCATGTTTTTATTTGATAAACGCAAAGATATATAACATTATCTGATAACTCATTATGCACGTGTGACGTAAATTCCGTACATTTGCATATCAAACAAACTGATATATCTCAAAAAGAAAGCGAAGAAACAAAAATCTTCAAAAGAAGTTACTTTATCATTTAAAAAGTTCTTCCAAATAAGACAATAAAAGATGTTGAGGTTAGGGGCACTTTAAAACAGCTGGTCGTCTATCAAGCTAAGAATAATCTTTATTCGGATGGACTTAAATCTATGTTCGAATCCACATCAAACGTTCATTAATATAACCTAAGCGGCAGCTCTATAATAATATATTTGTTCCCAGACCTCGCACCGAAGCTGGTACTGTGGAAAGACTAAGGCCAAGCCATCGGTCTGCTCTTTTAAAGCTTCGCTGTTATTAAACTACTCCATAATAGTTAAGTTTGTAATAAGTTGTTACAATAATAATTATTCATTTAGTAAAATAATACTGTTTGTTAAAGATTAGAACTTAGACTTTACTAAATACTTCACACGCTTATTAAGTAGTCGTTATGGAACAAATTAATGAGATTTTTGTAGTATATCAAACAGTTAAAAAATATTACAAAATATTATTTTTATACACCTTGGTGGTTATCATGGCAACATAAAAGTTGCGATAAAAAAATGGATTATTAATTTGTTCCTTGGAAGCGTGTGAAGTTTCTTATTTGCAGCTTCAATTCTCTTTAAATTTTAGGGTTTTATTTACATAGCACTACATTTGATTTGTGGTATTAGTCTTCTGGGAAATGTATTTGAACTCCCTGAAATTGTCTACAAACTTAAAATATTTTTTAGAATGTTTAAGAAACAGCATGATTTTACTAAATTTAAATGTGTTTTACTGCTTAAAATAACAGTGTTTTTCAATATTGTTAATTTTGGCTGAAATTAGGGTACCGTAAATCTTTTAAAATTGATAAAAATGGCGCCAGTCTTTTTACTTATTTTTAAATAACCTTTTCTGCATTACATAACCTTTTCTGTTAAAAATGTCTACATATATACCGGTCATTGAAACTATTGATTTTTCGGAAAATAATGTGCATGACACAGTAGAACCCTTGGAAAAAGGGTCTCCATCATGCGATAAATTTAATTGAGAACGATCCCGCAGAGAATGTATTTCATCTCATCCTGTGCAACCCCACTTCAAATTCATTGATCCGCTACTGATATGTCGTTCTTGTTGTTGCTTTACTTACTTCAGCTGAGTATAGGTGTTCTATTTTTTGTTAACAAGTAACTCGATTATTTATGAATAATTTTAGACGAACATTCCTCATCCTTGTTCGACGTTAAATAGATCGCAAGATGTTCTTAAAGACATTTGAAACTCTCGCTTGCATTCTAACAATGGTTATACCAGTCCCAACCCACACTAGTGAGCAATTTACCCATCGCACTCAAGGACACGGACACGATCTTCACAAAGATCACGTGGCATTTCTGGGCGAGCAGGCTGCTCGAGAATTTGAAGGATTGACACAAAAGGAATCAATTAGAAGATTAAGGTAATAACTATTGTAGTCAAAAAAGAATTTAAATTACCTTTGCTAAATATACAGTTTTCTGCTTTCTATATATTATTATATAATAGACAGTGTTTTATTGATGGTTCCGCCACTAATAAAACTGATAATCACACATGTGCGATTATTATTTTATGCTAATCACACATGTGTTGATTATCACGTGTTTCAAAATGTTTGTAAAATCGCATTACACTCTTGTGCTCTATTTTTGTTGATCATACGATAAAGAGAAAAATATGGAAAAAATATGACCAGGATATCTCACTCGTTCGATGCGCTCACTCGTTCGATATCATGGTCATCACTCGAAATAAATTTCATATTTCCACACATCCATGTATTATTCTCTATATAATATATATTTATTAAAATATATATTTGAGAGAGAAAGAGTAAAATTACCGCTACGAAAAGTCGCATAGTTCAAACTAATACCAACAATGCGTAGTTATGTCCGTATTTACCCATTAAAATTACCAAAACTTCTTCCAGTTGTAATAATTTGCGTCCGTCTTTCTATAACACTGTGCGCGATCTGACCTCATTTAGGATCATAATTAAACGGACTAGAGTAGTACGCTACGTTGTAAATAACCATAGCGCAGTGATTTCCATCTGGAATATTAACCGTAGTGACTACACTACGGTAAATGGTTGTATCGTTATTCTGTTGAATAATTGACCATTAAATACGTCTTATTGTTTTCCATTGTTGTACTGTATATCCAGTTTTCCCAAACTCATAATCTTAAGGTCAAATTCCAGGTCCGCAAACTGTTTAATTTGTAAAATGCGTCGTCCATTGTTATTAGTTTTCCCCTTTCAATATATCGCCACACGTTTTACTCCCTTTTAACAAATCTATTGTCTAACATTAGCGAATGATACTATATTTCACTAAGTTCATATTTCCCTAGGGCCTGTAGATTTCTCGTCAGCGCCAAGCTAAGAGAATTAATAAAGGCGCTGGAGACGAGAATGTGATTAAATATGTTTAGTATAATGTCATCTAAGTATTAACGATCGCTAGTGTACTCACATATCCATAAGGTTTCCTGTCATTTGGCCTGTGATCGTGCTAACGGATTTCGAGGGAGGATCTGGGGCACTAATTGTTTTGTTCACGCATCTTGTCCAAAGATGCCATTGTTGTCATTCTGTTGCCGTCATCGTCGTTATTGTTCTCGTTATATTACTTATAAGTTATATTTACTGACAACAAAAGTCGCATGGATACCACATTCTTATACTTTGGTAGGATGCTTGTCCCACGAATCGATATCAATAAAGACAGGTTTGTAGATGTTGGTGAATTGGAGATCTGGATACAACACAAACTTCAAAAATGGACAGTGGATGAAGATATTGACGCTATTTATCACGACATAGACATAAATTATGATAATAAAGTTACCTGGGACGAGTATGTGAAGAACACGTTTGGATTTTATGAAAAAGGTATTTCTGAAAAATAGTTTTAAATAGCATTTTAGGCTAAAGCATGATTGCATTCCATTCATTTGAATATGATAGACAACAGATTATCACCATCCGTCTTCTTACACATCTTAACATTGATTAACAAGGTTGGGGGAGGGAACGCCCTGAAACGGTAGGGGGGCTGGGACGAAGGGAGGAAATGGCCGGTCTCCTATTGGTCGAAATCTGATTAGCATACAGATATAATAATTTATGTCCCTCAGCGACGTCACCGACAGCTCGTTAAGACGGCAAAAAAACCCGACGGCATACGGATATCAAATGGCTTGCAAACATCAAATGGCTTGTGTATTAACATAATACACATTCTCCGAATCCGCAATGATCTCCTTTCTTTTTGACCATGCTAACATACTTGTAAACATAATAATAAAATGTATCAATCTGTAGACGCACGTTTCACATTGAAAAGGAAACATTTTTTCTCTCGATTCATTCAATAACAATGTTATTATGTATAACAAAAAGAATTTACCAAAACGAAGAGCTTGGAAGAATAAAGAGAAAACGCATAATTATTATTTATCGATTTGATGGGATGAATTTTGTGCAAGCGTTCATACTTTTAACTACAAGACGTTCAAACGGTCTGCGTGCAGTCTGTCAGTCAGTTGTTTGTTCGAACGCTTTGAATCAAGCGTTCGAACGGTTCCATTTTGATAGCCATTCGAACGGTTTGTTATAAAACTATATATAGAGAGAGTTTATCAAACCGTTCGAATAACTTCTAAAAGCGTTCAAACGTTGCAGTCCGCTAAAGCGTCCACGTTTTTCCATCCATGGAGGGTCAAACGCTACAAACGGTAAATGAAGAAGCTCTAGCATACAGGGTTAAATGTTTGTAGACTATGTAGCTTGCAATGAAAATTAATTCACAAGTTTCATTGGAAATATAATAGCTCATTAATTTATGCGCATATAATTGAATTATATAGTCGGCGGCAGATGAAAATTACCAACGGATTGCTGCCAGGCTCTCTTTCCCCTCCCTTCGCCCCCGTTCCACTCGCGCTTCAGGGTATTCCATCCCCAACCCACTGCTCTCAAATGAAAACTGGATCGATCAACCACTTTTTGGTTTAAATGAAGCCAGAAGTCCACCATTACTATGGGACCAACTGGGGTTCCTATGTGAAGTTTTTTTGTTGGATTATGTGCTCTCCATCCGCTATAGCCATGAATTATAGGCTAAGTGTGGGCATAATCGCAATACTACGTGAATTTGTTGTCTAAAATTGTATGCACTTTAATGAGATCAACATAATAATAATAATAATAGTTTAATCAACACTATTGCAGTTGTATGACTGAATTACAATGGAGGGTCAGCATAACAACAATAATCAATTAATTATACGTATTTACAAAAGTAGATAATTATACATGTATGTGAACTAATATTATAACAATGTGTACTCACTACTACCGATATTTGGCAGTTAATGATCCATTGAATCGTTTAGTTCTTCCACTGTATGGATAACGACTACTGTCTTCACCTGAGAGAAAGCTATAACCGCAGTGTTGTACTACACTATCGTGTACCAGATACTTAAGCGGATCAATCATAGGCATTTTCACCATAAATTTCTTACATATGTCAACACGATGGTCAGATAAAGGTTTGAGTCCAGATAGAGCTAGTGCTTCATCGTAGCATAGGTTTAGATAGATTATACTCAGTGCTCTCTTCTGTATAGATGCAATAACATTGGACAGATAATCTGGTGAAGGCTGCCCATACCGGTGTGGCATATTCAACGATATTCAACGAGCGAGCAATACAATTTAACCATATCCCCTTTGTTGTACACCAGCCTTCCTAAGTAATCTAAGAGCACATAAGCTTGAAAACATTATCGACACGAATATTCCAAGATAGATCACTAGCGATGTGTACCCCGAGGAGTTTGTAACTTGCAACCCTCTTAATTGTGTTACCATTGATGTTAATTCATATCTATAACGGGTGCAGGTTGGTATTCAAGAAAGTTTATAATAAGCTCCCCACATTTTTGGGGGTTCAGGCGCATGCCACTACTGGCTGCATACTCACTAATATCCCAAGCAATATATGGAAGGTAACTGGGACTACACCTTGGGATAACCTCAAATACAGAGGTGTCATCAGCATACTTCACCCGGTTTGGCCATGTAATAGCTAATCTGTTAACTAATGGGGCGAGTCTAGTACCTTGTGGATTGAGTTACCTATCTTAACACACTGGGACAGATTCGTAAGGAATGCGCCAATCCACCTGACAATAATGCTTTTCACAACTAGTAATTCTAACTCCTCTAGTAAAACATTATGGTCCACTAGATCAAACCCTTACTAAAGTCGGCAAAAAAATTCTTATTAAATTATCCCCTTTGTCTAATAATTCAAGAATTACATGCAATACATAAACTAACGCCTGTGTGGTCCTAAATAAATTTTCTAAACAAAATTTTAGACAAAGCAAAAAAATGGGATAGAAAAAATCTCAACAAATACATAGAAGACGATCGCTTGAAGTGGAAGTTTGCTGACAAAAATAAAGATGGCGTTCTCAACCGAGAAGAATTTGAATATTTTCACCATCCACGAGAGCATGAATCAATGAGTCTATATATTGGAGTGGTACGTGATATCCTAGCAAGAAATGTAGTTAAAATATAGTGTTTCGTATTCATTAAATCATCATTTTCGTTTAAACTATATAAAGGCTGCAGTTTTCCCTGTTTACACGGGAATTTACCCTTTCCATATGCTTTCTTCCATCGATCGTCTCCTGTCTATCGCGTCTGCCCTGGATGTGGACATGTGGATAGTAGAGTTAAGGACGATCTAATATTTTGAACTGTCACTTTGCTTTTTTAATATGCAATTCTTATTTTTAACATCGATATCTTTTCTTCATTTTTTAAACATTTAAACAGTTAGAAATGAATGAACACGATAAAGATAAGGATGGTTTTCTATCGCTATCTGAGTATCTTGGTAAGAAGAAATTAATATTTTAAAATATTGCAATTCCGCATTATATGATTTGTAAAATTAGTCATACGGATAATAGCAAACGACGTACGATTAACAAAGAACTACCAATTAAGAAAATTGCACAGGTAAATCATTTATACACTTGGTCGACATGCTTATAAACGTATATTCTCATAAAATATTATTTTAAACATTATGAATATAGATTTATATTTAATTTTATTGCGTATTGCATTTAGCTTTCTATAGCTTCGTTTTGTCCGAAAACGAAGAGAAAAGCTACATGAAAAGGCTACTTTAAATAAATATATACATTTTATTAATTCAATTGGCGACCATAAACTGGTCGATGGCCTTCATTAATGACGTAATCTTTTGCACGTTTTTAGAAATATTTATTTTATGCATATTTGTATACTAGGTAAATGTTTCGAGTGCAATTTCGGATTAATGTTTCAAAAGAGTATCAAAATTCTGCGAGGCTGAAGGTTGATCATTATTTGAGATTCTTGGTAAAAACACATGAGTGTGTTTTAAACGTCAAAACCGTGTTAATATCAATTAATACTATACAAGAAAACATTTGTAGGAAGTGACGTTCCGAAGTGATATGACAGAGTAATTTATTCATTCAACAAACTATAATAAACTCAACGAAGCTCAAAAGTAAGTGTTTCAGTGCTTTTTAAAAGTATTTCCTTTTTTATACATTGTATTTCATTTTTTTGCATTGTTTCTTTGTAATTGCACTTCTCTAGCCAATCAGAATTGAGAATTTTTCATGTAAATTATTAGCTCATAAATCAGCAAATAATAATGGGTAATTTCCTCAAATTGGTTAATAAAAATTGTAAAGGAGAACAAAATGTTTTACACGGAGAAAATTTTTTCACATTATCACATATTTTCTGAAATTTGTTGAAATAATAAATAGCGACGCAAATATTTGATGTTAATGGAATTAATGAAAACGTAGTCGCAATTATCGCATCCGCTAGGTTTTTGCACTGTTATTTTTCGGTAGTAAAAATAACCAACAGACCGGACGTGAAGTATTTTTAACCATCTTCGATGTAAATTGTAGTAACTTGGATCATAGTAGTTTTAATTAAAATTTCGCGGTTAAAACTACTCCGATTGTAATATAAATAACTAGTTTTTCCAAATAGTTATTTTAACTACTCGAGTTTTATTTTCCTATAGTAAAAATAACTACAGAAGTGTAGTAGATTTAACCGCCGTTAATGTAGTAATTTGGTCGTTGCCGTACTAAAATTTTAGAGAACGTATGCCTAATCAGTTGTTTTACTGTATAATACTTTTCTCGTGAATAACAAATTACACCCGAGACGAAGTCGAGGGAATCTGCTTTTCCTATGGACCAGTCAAAGTAAATAATTTTGAAAACGAATTGCGTATAATCCTAAATTAATCAAACCATCACAGTCTCGTTAGGTGCGCAAGATCTAAGGCAAACTTTGCAATGTTACTTGCTAACTGAAACAAATATTCCTGCTGACCAAAAATGTGTTTGTGAACACTGAATATTTGCTCAAATATTATATTTTTTATAAAATTGCCCAAATCTTACTTTTACGCTCATTCAGACGTCACAGCTAGAAATGTTGCCATATTGGTTCTATCTTTCAGCAACCAAACGCCAAATATCACAATGTATACTTATTTTTGCTTACGCCCTCCTTGCTAAATGTTACTAATTTTTTATCCAATAATTTATTTATTTAATTTTATTTCAGTCCTGGTTATCCATCTGGTTCCACTCGCCATTTTTATCCGAATTAAATGGGTTTTTTTTTTAATTTTGGGGTGACACACTCAGTAGCGACGCCCCTGTTTCTGACATGTCATGTGACCATGTATTCACCAGTAAACGAGTGACTCGCGCAATGGAAAATTAGCGGTATATCACAATTATTAGTTATTTGCGAATTAACAGATGCCACATAAAGATGCCGCAACATCAATTATTAACATTAATTATTTATTTCCGATACTGCACAGATTAGAAATATTGGTGGATGAGCTATCGTAATTATTCGCTGATAAAAACGCTTGGAATATGTCTCAATAAACATTCCCGAATTCAATTCAATGCGCATTGATACTATGGTTCCGATCGAGGTTGAAAATCAGATCGTAATGTATTTACTGTAATTATCTATCATACTCAATCTCGATTGATGCCGCTGTTCATGCCCATTGTTTCTATAAATCAGTATAGTTTTCATGGCAATTAGCTTCAGAGCTTTATAAGATATACTCATCACAGGCAAAGACTTGATGTGGGATATACCACACTGCATAAATAATAAACCATCTAGAATGTTATAGTCTCTAACAACTCAGTGTGCATTGCGCACTTTTACTGGCTGAAATGACAAAACATAATTGCAGTGAAAGTGTGCAATGCACACTGAGTTGTTAGAGACTATAACATTCTTGATGGTTTATAATTTATGCAGTGTGGTATATCCCACATCAAGTCTGACTGTGATGAGTATATACCTTTTTGATGTGCTTGATTATCATCAGATACACTGTGCTGACTTATCATCAGCTACACTGTGCTGACGAGCTCCAATAGAGTGAAACAGCTGTCCACAGTTGCTGATGATAGCCAGACACTGCAATTATGTTTTGTCATTTCAGCCAGTAAAAGTGCCCAATGCACACTGAGTTGTTAGAGACTATAACATTCGTGATGGTTTATAATTTATGTAGTCTCACATCAAGTCTTTGACTGTGATGAGTTATATATATATATATATATATATATATATATATATATATATATATATATATATATATATATATATATAATATATATATATATATATACTTGGTAAGTAAAGTGCTCAATACAGAAGTAGAGCACATATAGTTAAAAGGATAAAAACAGTGAAAATCAGTTACTCGGAGTTTCACGCACTAAGCGATCATAAGACTGAATCGGGGTGGTGCAAGTTCCTCGCAGCCAATCACAAACAATATCCCTCCAATCGCCCTCCATAAATATTACATCGCAATTGCCACTCCCATTCAGTCTGATGATCGCTTAGTGCGTGAAACTCCGAGTAACTGAATAAAGTTTATATATGACTGAATAAAGTTTTTAAAGTTTTTGTCGTGTTAAAAAAGCGAGTTCAATTCTCACCGAAGGCCTTGGAGAAAATTTCCACACTCGCAAAATGTTCTCTTTATCGTGATGTGTTTTCCAATCGATTTCTAAATGTATTTTTTTATTTAGATTCCATTAATGCACCAGCCTTTGCAGCATTGGACATCAAACATTTCCACGAGATGTACGACTTAAATCATGATGGGAAATTAGATTTGGTAGGTACTACAGCCTGTAGCGTTCTATGAATTCTAACGTTTATAACAATACTTATTTCAATTATTCTTTCAATAGACCTTACCCGTTATGACGCATGAATATATCAGTGACTACTACTACCAGAATCCTTTTCTGTATATCTTTTTGTGATGTTAAGTCGAGCAATTGTTTTAAGTCTCCCAGAGGGAGAATCGACATTAACATAAGAAAGGAAATCTCGCAAGGAATTAAGCAATAGATTCACACGTCATAATGAGTAAAGTCTATTAAGATCATCGTGAGTGATTCATTTGTATATTTAATATTATGTTGATCTTAACCAAAAGTTGAGCAGAAAGTAAAAATTGAGCTATATATTATTTAGATTGAAGTCGAGATGTGGAAAAAGCCTAAAAATTATAACAAAGCCGAAGAGGAAGCTGAGCATCTTATCGAATACGCGGATAGAAACAATGTAAGTGTAAAAACACTTAATGTCAAAATATATCGCTTTAAAGGGAGCTGTAATCAAATATATACATTAGTTTAAAATATCAATAATATCTAAATCAAAGACCCTCAGTGTTTAGAAATGTTAATAATTTCACGACATCTGCTCTTGTACTCGAGAAATACCGTATTCATTCTCGTATTTTATGCTTCTACATGTGGCTAGAGACAGGAATGGCTCCGTCTCCATATTGGTCAAATTGGTCAATAAAAAGGCTTTTTAGCTCGAGAGAGGACTGTAACCAGCCCCAAAACAACAAAGGTCCTAACCCTGACCCCCCGCCTAACGATTTTTCTAACCCTAACACGCCTAACGAGTTTTCTAACCCTAACACGCCTAACGAGTTTTAGTCGGAGCCATTCCTGTCTCTAGCCGCAGGATATGCTTCTGGACGGCACCATTTTGTACAGCTTTTTTATACAGCGATAAGCAGCTGGGGGTTTTCTTTTGAATTTGCAAGGAACAATAGACAAACACTCAATTCTTCGAAACATTGCTAAACATTATAAACAATGGATTTTATGTAAAGGTAAATTATTTTCTGAACGCAGTTTTCCTTTAACGAGGATGCATTATATTTGCAACATCCACAATTCGACTATACACAACTATACTGAGTATAATCTCAACTATGATCCTAGGGGATAGAAATGATGGAAATAAAACTATTGTTAAATGTTAATTAATTGGCCAAATTTTTGTTATTTGGTTCATAATTAAAGTGTAAACATTTCTTTGTATTAGAAAATAATTGGTAGTTTCTCCACGATATGAAAAATATTATTTTTGAATTAAAATTATAAAGATATGTTTGCGAATGGAAATTAAAATTTGTAATGCTTATTTAAGCTTGCTTTAACTTACATTAAACAGAAAATAATTAATTAAGCGATATATATAAAGAGAAATCTTTTTAAACACATTAAAAAATCCTGTTTAAAAACAATTGTTTGATCCGTTTCTAACTCCATTACCAGGGACATGGTTTGGAGGCATGCCAAGAAATGTTTACTTACTAATTAAGAAACGATTCGTGGTTTCCGTATCTATATTATATATATGCATGCGGGACGCTGGGCAGTGGCGTAGCTAGAGGGGGGCAGGGGCGCGCTCGCCCCCCAAAACGACTTTGCAGGGACGTTTATCGGAATATCCTTGTCGTCTGTCGGAAAATTTGGGTGGTTGCGACTTGGAAAAGTTGTTGATTGTAACAGGGTTAACGTTAACCTGTTATAAATCGCACTTAATAGTTTTGCCGTGTTGACATATTAGAGCATATGACACATAATACTAGCATTAAGATCTCGGATCTTGTGACTTGCTTCATTAAAAATAATAAAAGCATCATGGAACAGCTTCGCCTTCTCCAAACTCCCAGGCATTGAGAAGAGCATGCACGTTCTTGTATACTCAAGCACCACAATTCCACTCAAAGAAAGGTCGCCAAAGTAAAATTGGTATAAAATGCTCCGTTGCTGTAAACTTGATTCACAAGATCCACAACTTGACGGCTCAATTTGAGAACATTGTAACGCATTTGTAACTCTGCTTCACCTTACCCGTATCAGCACACGATGAAAGGGCGTTCAGCTGCTTGAAGCGTGTTAAGATGTACTTGAGTAGCACGATGTCCGAAAAGCGACTCTCTAACCTTGCATGCATCTCAATAAATCGAGAACTTGTTTCATCAATTTCTATTAGAGAACTTCAAAAACCATTTTTAAATTCCAAAACCAGACGAATATTTCAATGACTTACGTGGACAAATTGTATCTCTCTAGTACTCTACAATCATATGTATACATGCACTACAGATACAATTCTACACTTAATAGTTTTGCCGTATTGAGATTTTTAATGATGATACATAATGATAGGCTTGATAGCATTAAAATGTCGGTTGAATCTTGTGAATTAAGTTTAGAGCAACAGAGCATTTTACGCCAATTTTTCTCTGGCGACCTTTCTTCGAGTGAAATTGCGGTGCTTGAGTACAATTAAGAACGTGCATGCTTTTCTCATGCTTTTCTTTTATTATTATTAATGCGTGGGAGTTTGTAGGAGAAGCTGTTCCATGATGCTTTTATTATTTTTAATGAAGCACAACTTGACGGCTCAATTTGAGAACATTGTAACGCTTTTGAAACTCTGCTTCACCTCACCCGTTTCGTCAGCACACGATGAACGAGCGTTCAGCTGCTTGAATCGTGTTAACTCTTTCCTGTCCGACTGAAAAACGTCCAAAATTAAACTACCTCTGTTCTATTTATATCTCGGGAAATATCAATAACTGTTGCGAAACCTATACCTTTTCTGAAAGTCCAATAAACCGGCTGTTACTAATGCTTTTGGATTTTCCGAATAAGACACATTATGTTTATATAAATTAGCATTAATTATCATAAATCATGTTGAAAAACTTGCACGCCCGCGTAACATCATGAAAATTCAAAATGCCACCAATCGCAGAGTTGTTTATGAAATCAAATCAAATTTGGCGTGTGAGTGGATCTCATGTCCCTGGCGCTTGTCGAATTTCAATTTTTAATCTTGCGTTACGTGTGCCGTGTTTTTCGATTGACGACTCCGGGGGTCTTCTATGACCCCTTTTTACTGGGCCGGACAGGAAAGAGTTAAGACGTACTTGAGAAGCACAATATCCGAAAAGCGACTCTCAAACGTTGCATGCATCTCAATAAATCGAGAACTTGTTTCATCAATTTCTATTGGAGAACTTCAAAAAACATTTTTAAATTCGAAAACCAGACGAATATTTCAATGACTTACGTGGACAAATTGTATCTCTCTAGTACTTTACAGTCATGTATACATGCACTACAGATACAATTCTGCATAGACCTCTTTCGTAATGGCGGCCAGTTTAAATATTCTTTTATATGCATGCAAATTAGCCTTTCTGGCCTCGTTACAGAGCAAATATTCTTTGGAATTACAGATAAACGAACGAGGTCAGAAAGGAAATTTAAATGAATATAAAAGAATATTTAATTTGGTGCCATTATTAAAGAGGCTATTTTTTACCACACCAATTTTGACCGTCCCCCACTAAAAAATCCTAGCTACGCCACTGCGCTGGGAGAGCACATTCAAAGTCTAAGAAAGCTGGAACATTTTTAGTGCTCTCCCAACTTCTCAACTCGATGGAGCACGCCAAGCTATGAACCATTTCTTTTATATCATAGAATAAAACAAGAAATCATGAAAAACAAGCTTTGTTTTGCTGATTAAAAATAACTTTCTCCTTACGAAAGAACGTTTCTGATAAGTCGCTTGCAATTACGGTGTTCCATCGAGAAATGGAGCACGCGCGATCAAGCGAATCAGGACGGCGTAATATATTAAATCTATGTTATGGTGTTGTATTTTACATTAATATAGGACAGCAGATTAACGATCGATGAGATTGCAAGCAATCACCATATCTTTGTTGGAAGTTATGCTACATGTTTTGGTCAAGTATTGCACGACGAGTTCTGACAACCATGCAGTATTACTCGTAGCACATCAGATTAATTAGGTCGTTCGAATTCTTAAAATTCATTCAACCGATTTTATTTACAACAAATGTGTGGCACTTATTCGTAGTTTCATTTATAGAAATTTAAATTTTAAAAAAGCGAAATAAACTGAAATATTATTATTGTGATCTTTTTTTCTGATCTCGATGCAAGATGGCGGCCGAATTAAAACACTTTTTTTTAATGTTTTCATTAGAAATGTAGAATGAGTTATTAGAGTTAGTACTTCAAAATATATCGTGGTCGGAAGATTTTATATTTTGCCCATGTTCGTAAATTCAAGAAGACGTCGGAATTCCAAGATGGCGTCGTTGAAAAACTTTAGCTGGAACATTGGACAATGTGCAGAATTAAATCCCTTGAAAAATGCAATTTGGTGTGTAAATTTCAGGCTCCAGGCCGAAGGGAAACACGTTTACAATTTTAAAAACAACTTCCACAAATAAAAAATGAAGTTTCACATTTTTATTCAGGTTATAACTTTTTAACTACTTCTCTTAAAATTATGTGCTATACATTGTTAGAAAGTTCTTTTCAACAGTTTATTTTAATATATACCACAAATTTCCAGCATTAAAGGAGAGGTTTTCATAGCTTAATTGCATTGATCAGAAATGTTTGGAAACATTTTGAAATTCTTTAGTTGGAACCTTGTGCAATATATCAAATTAAAGTCCTTGTAAAATGAAATTTGCTGTCTAAATTTTAGCCTTGTAGCTATATATGGGACATAGATTTTAAGTTTAGAAAATATTTATTTCAAACAAACGTTTACAGCGATTCGTATAACAAATGTGCAAAAATAGACAAGAATAACAAGTCAACAAATGAACGGTTTGAAATGATATGTCCTGGGGTGTTCCAAACTGAGACTAGTAATTGGCCCATGTGAATTGAATGAATAAGTCAGTACATTAATGAATAACAAGGAGCAATGAGTAAATGAGTAAAATCAAGCAGTAATGAGTATAAATGAGTAATGGTAAGGAGTAAATTAGAAAATGCGTAAAGAGTAAATGAGTAAGGAGTAAATGAATAAAGTGCAAGGAGTTATTAGTAAGTGATTAAAGAGTAAAGCGTAAGGAGTAAATTAATAAATTACGTAAAGTGGGTGATGAGTAAATGAGTACATGAGTGAGCAGTAATGAGTAATGAGTAAGGAGTAAAAGTGTAAATGAATAAAGTACAATGAGTAATGAGTAAATGCGTAAAAGAGTAAGGAGTAAATAAATAAAGAGTAAAGGGTAAAGAGTAAAGCATAAAAAGTTGAGAGTGATGCGTAATGCGTAATTGCGTAAATGCGCAAATGAGTAAAAATAAATGAGTAAAGAGTAATGAGTAATGAGTAATGAGTAAATGAAGTTTGTCGGCGTTAAAATCTAAACTTCGATATTCCATATTGGATTTGTATATAAACAAACAGTTAATACAATTCTCCACCATTTCCTTGCTCCAACGTTTTTAATAATAATAGTTTATTTTAACTTTTTAAGTTTTTAATAATAATAGTTTTAAAAAAGACCATTTTTCAGCCAAAAGCTGAATTACATTGGGTTAGAAATAATATTACATTACTATTATGTAAAAAATATGAAAACTACTATTTAAGACTACTGACTGAGGCAATAACAAAGGATTTAGAATACCTATTAGTATCAACGAACTAGTGGTTTATTACAAATTCGGTATTCTGAAATAGCGCTATTCAATCACAAACCTTCTTATAACTGTAATATTCCTGCCTGACCAATCAGAAACCATGACATATACACGCTGGAAGCAAGACCTGAAATCTAGGCCAAACATGGCGTCCGCTAAAATTTATGTACGTGTGATGAAATCATGAAAATATTGGCCTGAAAGTAATAGAATTAATTCGAATAAGAAAACGAATTCGCTTATGCCTATGGAGTATATATCTTCACCAAATTTGAAGCAAAGTAATTACAATCTCGTTTTTTGTGAGCGATTGTTTATCATGTGCCATCGAGCTACTCTACGTTTTCTACAAACAACAAAAAGGTGAAACTATCTGAAAATTTGGAACAATGTTTGATAACATTCGCCCTCGTTGACTATCATATGTCTATGAGCTGGGAGATCCGGGTTCAAATCCTGGGTCGGACCACCAAGGCTCAGGGTCTTAAAATAATCGAGGAGAAGGTACTGCCTTTGCAACAACACCAGCAAATGGTAAGACTTCCGGGTCTTCTCGGAAAACGACCTTAAATATGGTAGGCTCTAGGAATCTTTATCAGTTGGGTTTTCCGTTCATCTATAAGAGTGATAAACTGAGTTGCGGTCGAAAGCTTAAAACATGAGCCTCTGCCTCGAATAAATTGGGCAACCTTATCCTGCGTGATCGACTGTAAATAAATCACCCTCATACTAAATCGTCGCTCAGATATACAGGCAAGGCATTGTGCAATATACTGGTGATGCGTATTCGATAACACTTCTAATGCATGTACAATAAAACTGCATTAAATCATTACAGGATATCTTAGCACGCTTTAGTTGGCACAAAAACTTTCGAGATGGCAGTTCCACTTCAAATATAGTCACTTCTAATAATACTGTACCTAGCATTTTAACTTGCATTACTAGTTCAAGATCCTTAGCATAATGAACAGTTAATTTTTATTTTGGTTAGGAAGGAAACCAATTAAAAACCAACTGAAGTTGTTGACACCAGAGTAACTTACTAATTTGCATTGAGGTTTGCCAAATTAAAATTCGATGTTGGAAATGTGCAATATAGACATTTGTTGTCCGATTGCAACCATCTGACAAAATGTATTCATTACTTTGGAAAACTGGATGCGCATCTCTTTGCATTTGTCTTCGTTAAGTGTGAACTTTAAATCATCCGACTGGGACTCATGATTGTGAGGTGTTCCTGCCGAAACAAATTACCATTCAGAGTAACAATCCAGAGGCGTAGCCAGCATTTTCTGTCAAGGGGGGCCAGGAAAATCCTAGGGGGTCCAGCCTAACACTCAAGGGTACACAATTTTCTCAGGGGGGGGGGGGGGGGGGGGGGGGGGGGGGGGGGGGGGCTGGGATTTTACCAGGGGGCTATATACGCCTATGTAACAATCGGGGCCGAGCTTAACTCTTTGCTGTCGAGACGTTAGAAAATCAAACACCCATCAGCCAATGCTAAGAGGGATATGTCCTTGCAAGGAGCGCAGTTCTTCAACTAACGAATTATGGTCGATGAAGTCGAAGGCTTTACGAAAGTTAACTTGGTTACTTTCGTCTTTTGTGTTAGTTGCTGTGTCACAAAAGTCAATATATATTATATTTATAATATTTAGCTGCCTGTCGCAAAAGAAACATAATATCAATAATACATACTTTCGGTCATTAGCGAGCATTATAGTATGTTCATTCATATAGATATTGATAAAATACGAGGATTTCTCCTACTCAGAAAAAACGATATCTTCACTGTGAGCATTGAATATATCATTTTATCTTCACATGTGAAGTTATCATCATGGAAATTTCATCGATTTAAATAGTATTCAAAAACTCATCAATAATTCATAAGCAAGTAATCCAATGACGTGGAGCAAATCAATCACGTGCATGGCGTTTTATATCTGATAAAATATTGTCATGTTTGAAAGCCTAGGGGTGGTTTTGAAATTTGTCCGAGGGGAATGCAGGGTTGAATGTAGTCTACCAATTCAGTAGCGAAGTTGGCCATAGCAACTGGTCATGCTATGCAAATTTGAAACGATTTACATATTCGGATCTTTAGAAATACATTGTTTTCAAAATATGCAGATGTTTATAAATTAGCATAGCATGACCAGTTGCTATGGCCAGCTTCGCCACTTCTACCATCATAGTATTCTTTATATAAAGAATACTAATGAACATGAAATTTTATATAAAATTGTCATCCTAATACGAGAAATCTCTACTTGAAGCCTCTTGATTTATCTATTATGCTCTTCGTTAAAATAGTGTGATAAATAAAAGCAGAAAACCTTTCTCGACAAAACAGGCTCGTGACTTGTTCCATTCGAGCCATTTCTATTTCTTTGAAGATTCTTGAACCCGCTCTTAAACGCGAAGTGTTGACTGTTGTAGAATTTTATTCTTCTGCAGCAAAAACAGCGACATACAAATTTTCGTCAAATTGCTGACAGGTCTCGAAATTGAACGAATTAGCGCTATTCAGTTGGAAGTTCCAAGTGGTTCGTTTTTGAAGCTGTTCAAAACACTCGCAACACGTGTTTTATCAGGTCTAAAACCACTCGTGCTGCGCGCTCGTGGTTTTAAACCCGATAAAACACTGCTGCTCGTGCTTTAAACAGTACGTAAACAGAACATTACACATGGCCGCTTGAAGACACGAATGTTATCATCTCCTGCTGATAATATTTTTTACTCGTTCGCTTCGCACACTCGCGAAAAATATTAATACCTAGCGGTTCAGTGGAGCGCGGAGATGCCTGCGAAGGAGGCTAATTGATTGGTTGATTGATTGAAGACTTTATTAAGAGAGGGTGACACGTGACAGTAAAGTGTACTGATAAACTTATGGCCCTCTACAGGGTGTCCCCCAAAAAAGGCTACCTTTTCAAATTCAAATTAGCATGTTAATTCAAGCAACCTATTGTAGTTCTTTGAAATTCATTATCGCTTTTGAACTACGAATGCGTAAAAACACACAGTTTTATACACATGGGATATTAAACACAATAGGTTGTTTGAATTAACACGCTCATTTGAATTTGAAAAGGTAGCCTTTTTTGGGACACTCTGTAGAGGGTGTATAAAAAAAGAGACTTTAGAAATTAACCTATTGTTGTTAAGCACAAGATTTTATGCTCCTGGGAATTTAAAATAGCTTCTAATCGTATGAAGGAGCATAACTGCTTAACAAATTGTCAAAGTACTAATTAGTCATATCATCAATTCGAATAAAAATGGTTCAACTGACCACAGAGCAACGAGTTGTTACTGTTTTACATTATACCGAGACTCGAAGTACTTTGAGTAAAAACTCGTTGTTCTATGTGGTTAGTTGAACCATTTTTATTCGAACTGATGATATGACTAATTATGACATAAAATCTTGTGCTTAACAACAATAGGTTAATTTCTAAAGGTCTCGTTTTTGTTATACACCCTGTAGCGTAAATATATTAGGTGATTAAAGGTGATTATAGAAATTGCTTGCGCTGATTGGTCGAGCTAGCGTTTTTTCAAGATGGCCGCCAGCCGATTTATTAAAGTGACAGGAGAAAAAAGTCAAGAAACTAGTATTTTTGAAGGAAATGCTGTTCCTAAGAGTGGGGAAATGTGTATTTATACTAAAACAATTATTAACCTCAAGCTCAGTGAATATCGGTGCATAAAAACCTCGACTTCGTCTCGGTTTTTATTCACCGATATTCACCTCGCCTTCGGCGAATAATTGTTAAATAGTTAAAATTACAAGCATAATATAACAGTCACATTAAATAATAAAGATTCTAAATAGAATTTAAGAAGAATTACAAAAAATGGTTAAGATTTCCTAGGTTGGTAAAACCTATGTAAAAACAATAGTCATTTTTTATTATTTAATAAAAACAGTTAGAAATCTTTTGATTTTCTACAATATATTTAAAAAGATCTCTTTTAAAACATTTAACATTTATACTCTTTCTCAAAAATGTAATTGGTAGAGCATTCCAGTCCTTAATAGTTCTTACGCTAAAAGTACGGCCGCCTTCAGTAGTACTAGTCTTTTTGAAGGTTGGGCATGAAATATTCAAGTTGGGAAAATCTTATATTATTTCTTGAGTGAATGTCAGAATTTGTTTTTAGAAGTAGATTTAGATAGTAAGGCGTAAGACCATTGACTCTTTTATTATAGGCTAGTGCACATCAATTAATATAGACTTCGGTATAAAAAGGAACCCAATCAAGTTTATTGAAATAGTGTCGCTGATGGGGTGGTATACGTTCAGCATCGAGGATGATCCGGGCAGCCCGTTTTTGCATTCTTAGTATACTTTCTCAGGTTCACTTTGTTGCTCGATGACCATACTTAGCTTCCATAGAGTAAAGTAGGTTTAATTACAGACGTGTAATAGTGGACCTTTTGGCTTTGTTTCAAATAAGGGCTGATGTGACGTAATAGTCCCAAACGTTTTGATAGTTTTTTACATAGCTCATCAATATGGGCTTCATATGTCAGATCTTGATCGAGATTTACACCTAATAACTTGTAGTTGGGGACTTGTTCGATTTTAGATTCATTCAAGTTAATGTCTAAAGTCGGTATGTCAATAGGCAATCGTTTGCGTAGGCGCGCTTTCCCACCACCAGCATTGATTTTGTTTTCTTGTTATTGATAAGCATAATTATAGACCATTTTTCGATTTCTGGAATTTGATGAAATGGTATGATTTAAGGAAGGTAGATCATCCCAATTTGCACTTAAAGATAAGGTGGTATCATATGCATATATATCTATCGTTGATTTACATAGTTGAAGAGGCATATCGTTTATAAATAAAATAAAGAGGACTGCTCCCCAAAAAAATTGATCCTTGTGGTACACCATGTGTTACTGGTAACGGGGAGGAAGTGATGTTGCCAAATCATTAACGAATTGTTTCCGCTCTGATAAATAAGATCTAAACCAGCCGACGGCGGAATCCCCAGAACCATAGATAGAAAGTAATACCAACACTCGAAGATATAATAGTATACAAAATTCGTATCTCAGCACGGTTAAGTAATATCCTCTATACTTTTGCGATTTTTCATATTCGATTCAACTTTGTCGGAATGAATTAAGTATTTGTGAAAACATTTTACGAAATCGTGTGTTTTTGAATGAATATACAAAGGGATTGATGCAGGAATTTAGAAAAGCTATACAGATAAAACGCGCAAAAAACATTTCAGATAGCAGGTGGCCATAGAACATTTCACCATATCTTGAAAATGCAACGAACGATAAAATGGAGATAGGCAGAAAGGTAATGATGTACAGCAAAGCTATGACGAAGGTCTTCTTCGCAGACTTGACAAGAAGAGACATTTTTTGACGCTTTCTATGTCCCGTGTTAGGATTGCTGGTGTTTGGTAAGCTTATCTGGCTATTTTGTCTTCTTACATGACGAAAGATGACTCCATACATTGCCAAAATTAACGCCATCTTCAAAAAGCTCACAGTGCAATAAACTAGCATAAACGGATTAAAGAATCCGTAATAGTATGAAGGAAAAACACCAACTCCAAAAATTAATCCGCTCCCCCAAGTGAAAACTATTAGCATGAAAAGTTTCTTTGGTGTCAGGATAGCTTTGTAACGTAATGGGTAACAAATTGCTATATATCTGTCTATCGTCACAGCTAACACTGCGTTTTCACTGCAGAATTGTAAGAAGGTATATAATGCGTTGA
Organism: Chrysogorgia sp. JL179-B06; assembly: GCA_035772405.1. Classification (NCBI taxonomy): domain Eukaryota; kingdom Metazoa; phylum Cnidaria; class Anthozoa; order Scleralcyonacea; family Chrysogorgiidae; genus Chrysogorgia; species Chrysogorgia sp. JL179-B06. The sequence continues at coordinate 503,643 of JAYKKM010000505.1, read as the reverse complement.
AGTAGTGGAATGTTGGTTGACTGCGCCAGCCTTGAATCAAACTGAAGGTTGTCCACGGTAGAAGTGTTAGGCAAGGAAGTAGGTCTGCAAAACTAAGGTTTAAAACCATTATATCCGATGGCGTTTTGTCATGAATTTGTCGCAACGAGATCGTAGCTATTACGATAGCATTTGAAATGGAACCAATTAAAATCTGTAGCGTTGTGATCACTGCCAGAGCGTAATTTTCTGGTGGAGAAATTAACAACGTTTTTGTGGTATTCATTATAGCTAAACCTGCATATATATAGTAGGTACACCTTGTCTGGATGAACTTTCCGTCTCTTGGCGATAGTGGTCTAGGATATTTTGTTAACAATTAAGTAACGGCTGTTCTCAGCTGTTCTACTAGCCCATATTTTGCCAGGAGACCCCCGGTTTGCAGCAAGATCTCCCGGTCAGTTACGATATTCGCGCAAAAAATGAATTAACGAGATTAGCTGGTAAAAATGTCGACATAAGAACAGCCGAACATAACACATCATTATCTCCTGATTTTTCCTGAAATCTCAAGGATTTTGGGCTATAGGTTTTGTTCCTTAGGTTGAGAGTTCCGGCCTATTTGTATGCTAATTCTGTCTAGAATGGCATGACAACCGACTGCTGCGTAAAATTCCGAATTAATGTTTTTTTATTTTAAACTGGAAAGCAGTTTCTTATTTATTAATTATTGCCACTTAATTTGTTTAAAACGCAACAAATATACTGGTATTAATAGACTGCAGCTGAACATGTAACATGTAACATCAGTAACATGACATCGTGCAAACGAATAAATTCAGCGATGTTGCCTAAAATATATACGCCAACAGCATGCTGTTTTAATTGCCCAATTTTAAATCGCGCGGGAGACTAGCACTAGCGGACTTTTCAGCACAGTGCCAGTCAACGGCGAATATTTCAAAGCGACGGCAACACGAGTCCGAATGAGGATGAAGTGTTTTTGGATTTGGAAAACTTGTTCCCAGGGAGACTCTAGAAAGCCCTGGTCTGGTCATGTGACCAAAAATGTGTCGTCACACTCAAGGAAATTAGAAGAGAATTCACCCAAGTACTTTATGTTGGAGGGTGAATTGTGCCCTGGCAATAGAAATGTATGGCGTAACATTTCCGCCAAAAAACACAACTTTTCATTTGACACACAACTTTTCAAATCTCACACTATACATTTCCTATTTGACTTACAACTTTGTCAATTTTATATACAACTCCGTTTGCAACACAACTTTCGACATTCAAGTTCTGCTGAGACATCCAACCGCAATCCAGTAAAAAAATGTATCGATCGCAGGCTCGCTTGTGAGGTTATATGTGAGCTGGTATTAAAGTGGCTCAAAACTGATACCATAACCACATAAACTAACCTCAGTATTAGGGTTATTTTTGAAGTTTCCTATACTTAAACAGGTTTGCTAAACGAAACAACAATTTGCCAACGAGGTGGATAATAATAACCGACCCCAAAACAACAAAGATCCTAACCCTAACCCCCCACCTAATTACGAGTTTTCTGAACCTAGTAAATAAAAAACTCGTTAGGTGGCGGGTTAGGATCTTTGTTGTTTTGGGATTGGTTATTACTATCCACCTTGTTAGACAACTTGTTGTTTCGTTTTGCAAACCTGTTTAACTACAAGAAACCTCAAAAATAACCCTAATACTGATAATAACTAGAAATACGTATACGCAACAACCCCTCGCCCAATTGCTGTTTGAAACTTACAATACAGTACTTCTTTTGGTTCTAAATTAGATAATAGCCACTTCATTTGCCAAACTAAATAAATTTTCAGTGGACAATATCTCTCAGCTTTGTATTGGCTGAATTTAATTGTTTCATAGGACATCAAAATAAATACATGCAGTCCAAACTTTTTAATTTTTGAGTGCAGCAACAGAATAGTGGGGGTCTACTGCTGTTTCTACCATCAATCACTAAGAAAGAAATTACTTTTATCACAATATTGATGACTCACGAAATAATCAATGCAGTATTTAGTAACAGTAAGTTGATAATTCTACCCACATTCGACTACTGTGATGTGGAGCTGGCAGGAATATGGATAACTAAATATTGATGGTCATAATCAGAGGTCTCTAGGCATGTCAGGGAAACTGATCTTTCCTAAGTCGGGACTTGAAACTGATTGGTTAATAGAAATCCCAAGTTTTGTACCTCTTGTTTTAGAAGCAAGTTACATTGTGTAATGCTAGTTAGGAAATTCCATGGCATTTTTACATCATATCTACCACTAAAGAGCTATTTTCCATGTTTCAATTAATCTGTTCATACATGTTATAGCACCATTATCTATTGCCAAATATATGTGAAGGATTACAACTTTTGAGTTAAAATTAGTTTTTGTAACATTGAACTGTACATTGATGAATATGTGTTGAAATTTGTAACAACTGTAATTTGTTAGAAAACAAGACCCGGCTATCCTGTATAAATATTATTGTATTATTATTGTATTATTATTATTATTATTATTATTATTATTATTATTATTATTAATACTAATAATAATAATGCATTGACAATAATACTACCAATAATAATGCCTAATGCAGATTGCAGATACCATATTTGCCATGTAACAAAGCATATATATGGCATTGTGTACTATAGTACTATAGATGGAGTACTGTAAACACAGATTATATATGGAATACATGCCAGTATACAAAACATGGACGTCAAGATCATATCGTCAGAAACATAATATTCCTGGTTGAAAAAATGATAACCTAATTCTTATTGCCAGTGACGGCCTCTAACCATTGAGCCATCGCGATTCAGATGGAGAGACGTTACAATGATGCACTGGTTCTAATGATATATGTACTGCCTATGCACAGCAGTTACTATATATTTCTGTAATGACTAATGATTGGGTGTTAATATATACACTGCTGTTATATCAATAGAATCAGTACATCAATGTAACGTTCACTGACCATCTGAGTCTTGGTAGCTCAATGATCAGAGCATCTCACTGGAAATCAGAAAGTTATCCCTGTCCGGACACACAATAATTTTTCTGAGGATATGAGCTTGCTTGACAATCATCCATACAGTACTGTATTGTCTGTTTCCCCCCGAGCTCTCCCTTATTCACTACAGCAGTGCATGTATATATTAAGTATTAACACTGACAAGTATACATAGTAATGCTTGTTTATTGCTACAAAATTGTAGGCCAGGCCCAGGTCATATAAACACAGCAATAGTATGCATGTTTTTTCACCCTAAACTACTGTATATATAGGCTAATTATCAAACAAATAGTATTTATAACTTGAGGTACACAAAAATAATAAACATACTGTACATGCAATTCCAAAATTTGTACTACACTTACTATTCAGCAGTATTATAAAGAACAAAGGTATATATTTTAAACAGGCTAGGACTGGCCATTGTTGCATGGATTTAATTCCAACTGTCAAAATATTATACATATATTATATGTTTTGAAAATTCAAAACATTACACACCTTCAAATTTTCCCAATTCTCTCTGTTAAGTATTTCAAAAAGTGTCTATTAGATTTCGGAGCTTGGAGCAAATACACAATACAATGTATAATATTTAAATAACATTAAAATTAGCGAGTCAAGTCAAAAAGTTAAACGATAAAGTGAAGCACTGAACTGAACTGAAGTCGAAGGTAATGGCTATTCGTACGGTAGCCGTACGACGCTATAGTCTCTTAGAATTCAACGAAATGCGGGTAAATATCATCAAAATCCTAAACCTAACCCTAATCCTAACCAAATTGCTAACCCTAACCAAAAAAAACTATGCAGAAAAGGCATTAATTGCTCAACACAGACCGGTGAGTCGGTGACAATCACAATGTACATAATTATAATAGTCCTTTTACCTTTTACTTGTGTCTGTCCTTGATTATCTTGTCCTTCAACACTACAGTTTCGGCTTGAAATCAGCAGATAATATCTATAGTAATGTTTGTTACAAACAAACATTGCCATTTCCTCACAAAATCATCTTTTATGGCAATATAAATTTCGCCGTCAATGGCGGCTTCTTCCGGAAAGCGGTTTGTCGCGCTGGCGTCAATTTAAATTTAAATTTAAATTGCACCAAAAAACCGTTTCAATACCGTTTCAATTTTTGCATTCGCAATCATGTGACGGTTGCAATTTAAATATTAATTGAAACGCAGAGGGTCAGGTCTACCAATCAGCTTCTGTCTATATCTCGTTACCAGGGCCAAATTTTCCAATGCCGCGCATGATCGACGACGTTGATCCTGAATATATATATATATATATATATACAAGGAAACAGAAAGTGACTCTACATCACTACATTACGCCTGGAATCCGTGATGAGGGACTAAACGCCGGTCGATGTTAGCACCCTCGCCCTCAGGCCTTCGGCCGGCGCTTCGCGCCGGGCGAGGGGATAATATACCTCCCATTTTGCCTTCCAAAATTCCCAACATGTAATCTCACAAGCGAGCCTGCGATCGATACATTTTTTACTGGATTGCGGTTGGATGTCGAAGGAGAACTTGAATGTTGAATACGAAAAGTTGTGTTGCAAACGGAGTTGTATATAAAATTGACAAAGTTGTAAGTCAAATAGGAAATGTATAGTGTGAGATTTGAAAAGTTGAGTGTAAAATGCAAAAAATTGTAAGTTCGATTTTTGGCGGAAATGGTACCCCATAGAAATGTGCCAATTTAAGTGACAGTTAGTTGAAACCATTTTAATTAGTTTATTTTACCAACCATAAGAACAATTATATATGATCTGTGGCTTTAGTTCTGATTTATTGTGTTACTTTCAGTTGTAGTAGTATAGAAAGTGGGGCTACCGGCGCATTTTTCCATTTTTTCATGCTTCGCAATCAAAATGTGAAAAAGTTCGCCGTTAGCCCCACTTTCGAGACTACTAACAGTGACGTGTCGCGGGTTTGGGAGCGTAGAAACGCGTCTCACAGACTCCAAACCACGTGGTATATCGCTTGACATGATATTATTACGAGCGATATCTTCGTTTACAGCAGCACCACATCGATACGTGTTATTATTAGTAGTCTAGAAATATAGTCACTTTTTGTAGTCTCGAGAGTGGAGACAATGGTGATATATCGCTGTTGTCTTCACTCTCGAGACTACTAACAGTGGTGTATCGCGTGTTTTGAACGTGTGGAAACACGTCTCACGGACTCCAAATCGTGTGGTATATTGCCATTGTCCCCACTTTCGAGACTACTAAAACGATACGAAATAAGTTTCGTTAAAGTTAGACATGTATCAGCTAGTGGGCTACAGAGCGAGGTGTCTGGATGTGGGGCTGCTGCAGGTGAGGATGTCACTCGTAACAAGACTATGTCAAGCAATATTGCGAGTGGTCCTGATATGAACTTTATTTCAAGTCATGAGTCGAGTGGAGCTCGTGGTTTTAAAAGGTCTAAGGACTTAGCTATATTAAATAATAAAACGACTCGTGTGAAAATGTCTGAGAGTAAACGTGACTCTATTATGGATGGTAATATCACTCGTAGTGGTACACTATCGAGTGGTGGTGCGCGTGGTCCTGATATGGGTTCTGGTAACTTAGTTATACCGAATATTAAGATGAGTTTTCTAGAGAGGATGTCTAGCTATCTAGCTGATGCTAAAGTATTGGGGTATAAGTGGATGGATCTTATTAGAAGAGTATCTAGAGAGAACGTCATTAGTAGAGTCATCAGATTTAGGGAGGTCAGAGAAGTTCGAAAGGCTAGACGCGATCTTAAACGATACGTGAGGAGGTCACGACTAAGTCAGGAGGCCTCAGACAAAGAGTACAAGAGAATCAATAGTCTTATTGCTAAGATGAGACGTCCTACTGTAGTACAAAGAAGAGTTGCTCTCAAAGGGTATACCAAGTCGTATAGTGTTAAGGTGATCGAGAAAAAGGACCCACTAAAACAACTAGTCAGGACTAGAGGAGTAGTGGGCTCAACTTTACAGAAAGAGCTAGAGAGACTGAAAGGTTTGAAGTTTTCCGAGACATTGAAAGTGACTTTAGAGAAAGATATTGGTGACGGTAAGTCTTTGTTTAAGATAGCCTTCTTCAATAGTGTGGTCAAAACGGTGGTTAGTAGTGTTGGTATTAGTGGGACTACGAGACAAGCTAGTGAGAAGATACTAAATAGTATAGCTGTGTGGTTGTCAGAAGGGTCTGGGTGGGTTGTAGATAGTGTTAATGATCACTATATTAATGTGGTAGTGTATAAGCCTCTTAAAGGATCGAGTTATATTGAGCTACCGGAAGAGTTGAGGAACGCGTCGAAAGGTTTGATTAATATAAAGAACAACGATGACAAGTGTTTCATGTGGTGCCACGTGTTGCATAAATGTCCTGTAGGAAAGGATCCACAGAGAGTGTCGAAGCATAAGAAGAACGTAGGTTCTGTCAACTATGAAGGAGTAAGATTTCCAGTGGATACGAAACAGTACAAAAAGATAGAGAGGCAGAATGATATTAGCATCAGTGTGTTTGGGTATGAGGACAAGCAACCATTTCCTATCTACGTTTCCGAGGAGAAGTGTGAGGATCATATGGACCTGCTGCTAATAACGAATGGTGTTAAACGACACTACGTGTACATCAAAGACTTTGGTAGGTTTATGTTCGGTCAGTCTAATCACAAGTGTCGCAAGAATATTTGTAGATACTGTCTTCAATGTTTTACTACCAATGAGGTTCTAGAGAATCATAAGGAGGTTTGTATGGTGGTAAATGGTAAGCAAGCGATCAAGATGCCAGTAGAAGAAGACAGCACTCTTGAGTACGAAAATTACCACAAACAATTAGAAGTACCATTCGTAATATATGCAGACTTCGAGGCTATTACAGAGAAGGTCGACAACGTGACACCACTCATAGGATCGTACACCAGTGAGTACCAAAGACATACGGACTGTGGGTATGGATACAAAGTAGTGTGCTGTTACGATGATAAATATAGTAAACCAGTAGAGATGTTTCGAGGTCCGAAAGCGGTTAAGAAGTTCATGAAAAAGATGCTAGAGGAGGTTAAATACTGCAAGAAAGTCAGAAAGGAGCATTTTAATAAGGACATGGTGATGACCATAGCTGACAAGGTTAACTTCAAGAAAGCGACTAAATGTCATATTTGTGATAGGAAATATATACGTAGAAGCGTGAGAGTTAGAGATCATTGTCATGTCACTGGTAAATATAGAGGTTCGGCACATCAGTTATGCAACAGAAACTATAGACTGACTGATAAGATACCTGTCATATTCCATAATCTAAGAGGGTATGATAGTCACTTCATAATGCAAGAGATAGGCAAGCTAGGTCAGAAAATCAACGTCATACCAAATAATATGGAGAAATATATGGCATTCATGTTAGGTAAACATCTAGTGTTTCTAGATAGTTTCCAGTTCATGAGCTCTAGTCTAGCCAACCTAGTGAACAACCTACCAAAGGACTGTCTCAAGTATACGTCTGAACTATTTCAAGGCGAGGAGCTAGAGTTGGTGTCGCGAAAAGGTGTGTACCCATATGACTATATGGATAGTTTTGATAAGTTTAATGAACTTGAGTTGCCATCAAAGGAGAGTTTCTACAGCATCCTAAACGACGAGCATGTGTCAGACACAGACTACGAGCACGCTCAAGAAGTGTGGAAGACAATGGGCGTGGAGAATATGGGCGAGTACCACGACCTAAACCTAAAGTCTGACGTATTACTACTGGCTGACGTGTTCGAGAACTTTAGAAGAACGTGTAAACAGTACTACCAGTTAGATCCTTGTCATTACTTCACATCACCTGGACTATCGTGGGACGCTGCTCTAAAGATGACAGGAGTGGAACTAAAGTTAATGACTAACATTGACATGTTTCAGTTCATCGAGAAAGGAATGCGGGGTGGTGTCTCCTGCATAACACATAGGCACGGAGAAGCTAATAACAAATACATGAAGGGGTATGATAGTAGTAAACCATCGAAACACATCGTGTACCTAGATGCGAATAACCTTTACGGTTGGGCTATGTGTCAGTATCTACCGACTGGTGGGTTTGAATGGGTCGAGGGTTTTGACATCAACAATTTAGACAAATATAACAACGACTCAGACAAGGGGTTGATACTTGAGGTTGACTTAGAGTATCCAGAGGAGTTGCACGATCTTCACAACGACTATCCTTTAGCCCCCGAGAGGATGAAAGTAAGTAGTGATATGTTGTCAAACTATTGTAAGACGATCCAAAACAAGTTTAAGATATCTGTTGGAGAGGTTGCAAAACTTATACCTAACCTAAGTGATAAGAGTAAGTATGTCGTTCATTATAGAAACCTACAGTTGTACAAAAGTTTGGGAATGAAGGTTAAAAAGATACATAGAGTACTTCAGTTCGATCAGTCACCATGGCTCAAGCAGTATATCGACTTTAACACAGTTAAGAGAACCCAAGCAAAGAATGATTTTGAGAAGGATTTTTTCAAGCTCATGAATAATAGTGTGTTTGGAAAGACTATGGAGAACCTACGAAAACGTGTGAACGTGGAGTTAGTAACAGACAAGGAAAAACTGAAGAAACTAACGTCAAAACCAACCTTTGTAAGCAGTAAGATATTTGACAATAACTTGGTAGCAGTTCACAAGATCAAAGAGACACTAACTCTAAATAGACCAGCATACGTGGGTATGTGTATTCTAGACTTGTCAAAGACATTAATGTATGACTTCCACTACAATAACATCAAAAAGGAGTATGGCAACAAAGCCAAACTACTATTCACAGACACGGATAGTCTAATGTATGAGATTGAGACGGAGGATGTGTACAAAGATATGTACGCTAACAAAGAAGTGTTTGACTTTAGTGGATATGATAAGTCATCTCCTTACTTCGACCCAACTAACAAGAAGGTTATTGGTAAAATGAAGGATGAGACGTTAGGAGTCCCCATCGTTGAGTTTGTTGGTTTAAGGTCGAAAATGTATAGCTACATAAAAGAGGACGGAAAAGGTGGGAAGACTGCTAAAGGTATCAAGAAGAGTACCATTAGAAATAATATAAGACATGACAACTATAAAAGTGTCCTGACAAATGGTGAGCAAATGTCTCACATAATTAAAACTATTCGGAGCAAGAGCCACAGACTAGGAAGCTACGAAATAAATAAGATATCGTTGAGCTGCTTTGACGACAAGCGACATATACTATCAGACGGTGTGTCTAGCTATGCGTATGGACATTACGAAATAGTCAAGAACTAGCTGCTTAGGTTTCTCAAATGTTTTCTAGTCTTGACGTGTTTAGATTTAGAGGTCACGTGGTATGACCGATCACACGTCTCACACACCCACTTATGAGTTCTAATCCACTCTTTGGTTTGAGCTCTGGATGCTATCAAAGCTTCTTCTTTGGTTTGGTAAATTTTTGGTCTTGCCATTATATATTACCATATATTTTATTTATCCACTCGTTGTAGTATGGATCTTCTCTCCCATCCCAACATAGATCCTTGTATACTACACTATACAGGTTATACTCGAATCGTACCTTAACCTTACCAGGTTTGAGGTCGTTAAGACTACCTCTCAACTCTATACCTCTTCTAGAGCATATTCTTATGACATAGAAAATATATTTCGATATGTTCTTGACAATCAGTTTGTTTCTTTTAAGAGACCATATTATCTCTATAAAATCACTGACAACTGTTGGTATGTCACTCTCGTTAACTAGTTCAGTCAACATTCTATCTAGCCACTTACTATAACTATGAGCCGATTTCTTGTACATCCAAATGTTAGGTACAAAGTTTCTCACGCGTCCGTAGGTAGTCTCTCCACACTTGTTACAACTAAATACACCATCTTCGATTTGGGTTCTGTAGTTACTACACTCGTAACAGTATGTGGTGTCGTACCACTTTTTTGGTGTTGCGTCCTTACCTCCGTTCTTGATCTCGTCCAATGTATACCCTAATGTAGTACCACTCCACTTTTTTGATGCAATCTCATCCAATGTATACCCAGCATAGAACATTCTCATTGTACGTTCGTCAACCATTTAAGTTACTATACTATATATATCTTTAGATTGTAGTGTAGTAACTTAAGTGTTGCTCTAGAATGCGTGATAGTTAGATAACTTAGAATCTCTACTGAATGTCTTCCTATTGTGCTGTGTCGTCGTGATCTGTCTTAGTCGGTCTCGAGTGTCTGACAGTAGTAGTCTCAACTCTTCGATCTCATTTACCTGGCGAATAAGGTTCTCACAGAGTATCAGCAATGCTTTGTTGTGTTTCTTCTGGTTCTCGAAAAGTGTCTCCAACACATTATATGTCTTTACCTCCAGTACGTCGTGTTTGAGCTTCTCGTCTGCTTCCATTGCTATCTCCCTCAAAGTTTTGGTGGTCATTACTATAGTACTATATGTATAGTTACGTTTAGATCACTTTGTACACCAAGTACCCAATGGGTAGCCCAACAACTCCAACGAATACCATTTGATATTCTTTCATCTCATCTGAGGGTTTGTAATAGTCTGACAACTCAGGCTCTTTACTAAATGTCTTCCCATCATACTGTATCGTCAGTACTTGTCTTAGTTGATCCAGAGCGTGGTTCGTGTCGTTTATGTCTGCGTTAGCATCTGACAACTGTTGTCTTAATTCCTGGACTTTGTCTCTCTGACGAATCTCGTTCTCGTAGAACTTTTCTTTAGCTCTTGCAAGACTCTCCAATGCTTTGTTGTGTCTCTTTATCTCTGTCTCGTAGCCTGTGTGGTTTAGCTTGCTGAATATAAATCCAGCTCCTGCGAATGCTATAGCGTTGAATAAACCACCTGCTATCACACTAGCCATTATGTATTACGTTAGATTATTTTGAGAACGGGTCAATAGGTAAGTATTTCTTGCTCTGCGCCCACTTAACGAGTAGCGTCGAAACGCCTACAGCAGTCGCTAACTTGAGGGTGCCCTTCACTGATTCAGGAGTGCCTAACGGTTCTTTTAGTACTTTCTTTGATGCCATGGATACGGCTACGGCTCCAGCAGTCACAAGGGCTGCGTCGTATAGCTCGTTCATCAGTTCTTTTCTGTCTATTGATGCCATATATTATACGACATGTTTTAATCGAGGCTGTCGAGTTTACGTGATTGTTTTATAACAACGGTCTTAGGCTCCACTACTTGTTTGTCTTGACTAATCGTGTAGTACAGTGAGCCAGCGGCTATTACCACTCCAATAGTACCTATGATGTATCCGTAGTTAAAACTATCGTCCTCACTTGTGACTCTCTCTCTCATCTTCCTCTCTTTGGCTGCTTTAGATATAGCAGCCAAGCGTTTGCCTGCCTCTACTCTCTTAGGGTCTTTAACCCTTGTTGTAGACGTTATAATAGGTACGGACTCACTGTCAGTCATCTTATACTATACGTGGTGTCTTGTTACAGATGACCTCACAGTCATCTCACAGATTATCTCACAGATAGAGTATTCGGTGAAAGTATTTTTGGTGATTAGACAGTGTGGTTTCACTCTTAAATCTTCTATTGCAGTACTCGCACAGAACTCTAGAGTCTATCATATATGTTTCTATGAAATGTATTATCTCATGTTGGTCTGAGGATAGTAACGTGTTGTACCCTTGTGATCTTAGTCTCCTTAATACCCTCAACTGGTTATTCCTAATAACCCCATTACCTTTCGGTGTTTTGAGCTCTATAGCAAAACCATTGTATCTCTTGTGTAGTTGCGGAACTATCAAGTCTGGTTGTCCACCACTGTAACCTTTCTTCCATCCATCTATTCTTTTAGTAGATGTGTCTTGGTACTCACCCAACCCTGGGATGACTATTGTTGGGTGGTACTCTCTAATGTACTTCACGATGTCGTAGTGTAAATCTGTCTCATTCATGATTGACAGTTGGTTATACTGCGTGTAAACACCTGTTTTTCTAATAGATGGTAGGACTTCTGAGAATACCCATTTTCTAATGTTTTCTGCCGACTCTAGTTTAGACGAGAATATTAGTCTGTATAGACCACTCTCATTTATTTGCCAAACTTGCCTATTCTGAATTTGTCTATTTTGACACTCTAAATCTCGGGTCCCAAATTGGGACCTGAGATTTTGAACCTTTCTTTTCTCATCATCTTTCACACGCTGTTGTATCGCTTTGGAAGGTCTTTTATATCCTAAGATTTCAGCTACCTCTTTTCCGTAGAACCAAATATTATCTCCATCTTTTGTAGTAGTGACTGACGTGTCGTTATTTCTAAATATTTTAGTGATACTCATCACCTATAATATACCACATGTTTTGTTTTTATGTCAGAACAAACTCCTAATTGGTGATACTTCTGATCACCTACTCTTGGAACTTGTCAACTGACACATCACTGGTTCTTACGTGTAGACCTGTGTTTAAAGGGAGGTCGGAGTCGGACCTCCCTTGTGTCTCGTATATTTTATTGTACCTTTTCACCATTCCATTAATTGGTGGGCATAAGTCAGTCACATTATCGTCCAATACTTTAACGTCTGAGAGGAACATTGACTCATTGTAAGGAAGACCTCTAAGATACGATCTTAGTTGTGTCAGTATCTTTTTATAGCTAGTGTGTGCAAACTTACAATGCTCCACTCTACTCGTCAGATTGGATTTAGCCAAGTAGCCTTGGATGATCACACCAGGACCACTAATACAAGCAATGATTAGAGGGTTAGCGGTTATCGATCCAGCTACAATACCTACTGTCGTTAACCCTATGCTAGTCATGTTTAACGATAGTTTAATTTTCTTCAACCTCTTGTATTTCCATTTGTAACAGGCTTCTAGTTTGTGGTAGTACGCGTACAAGCGTTTTAGCTCTAGCACCTCTTCCTCTGAGATATTCTTTGATATGTGATTGAAAACAACAACTGACTTCTTCCTCATATATCTTAGCTCACATCATATTCCTTCATCATATCTCTACCAACTAATATTATGTCTCGGCTCGTCGCGTAGCCAGAGACAATCCTAACACCGTAGAACTCTATCATAGACGGGTACTTATACGGTGCTAGTGGTACTCTTGGTCGATGAACTCCAAAGATCGTTACGTAAGGAGACCCTATCTCTTCATGATTAGCTGTGAAGTCTGAGTCTGTTGATCTTATGTTGTTCACCTTAACGTAGGAGTTACCCATCCGCCAATGTATTGATATCATATGTCTCTTGGTGGTGTCGATGTTATTTGGGATTGTACACGTGTACTCCCTTACTGGAGAGCCACCACCGTATGATAATTTATCATTTTCACCTCCTTTGTATCCTATGTATTTGTCCCACGATCCATCATCGTTTGAGATAATCGCCTCCCAATCTTTCGTATTTACCCTCATGGCTAACCTCACTACCATAAAAACGGATATGTCACAGTATTACATACGTGGACAGTTAAAATGCACTCCAGCTTCAAACGGAATTGGAGTTAGCTCGGGGATAGGAAGCTATGACCGTTGTTAACACCAATAATAGGACCATACGTTGGATCGTATTGAACTAACATGTTCGTTTTATCTCTAATGGTTTTCACTTTATTTGTTCCACTGTGGTATTCCACCATACTCACAGCATGGTTTGTGACGTTAAAGTCAAATAGAACGTTATAGGACTGCGTTCTAAAGTATTGTGATAAGTATACAGACTCCAACACTTTTTTATTGATAGCATCCCAATCGTCTTCTGGATCTGCTACGTTTTTGAGTGCCCTGAACGCCATATCTATATTCCCAGACATCCTCCCACCGCTAACGCTTAACTTAGGGTCACTGTCTAGATGTCTCTTCGCTCTTCTTAATATTTTGTCACTCTCGTAGTCTCTGTCCTCAAATCCATAACTTAGACTCATTATGTTATAACATATATTTGCTTACTAAATAGCCAGACGCAGCCGAGACCCCTAAGACTAGCCACAACTCTGTCGTGTTGTCACCTGGTGTCACTTCTAGACGACGTTCTTGATGTGTCACCTTTGGTTTGTCAAGTGTCTCCAGATGCTCTCCACCTTCCTGGTGTGCCACGTTTGATGTCACCAGACGATTCGTCACCTTTGGTTTGTCGAGTGTCTCCAGATGCTCTCCACCTTCCTGGTGTGCCACGTTTGATGTCACCAGACGATTCGTCACCTTTGGTTTGTCAAGTGTCTCCAGGTGCTCTCCACCTTCTTGGTGTACTTTCTTAACCTCAGTCGTTTTCGCGTGGTTTAACCCAGTGTTTACCCCAAACTTCATACTCTGTGTAGCAGTCTTCAATAGGTTGTTGTACCCAGCGATTTTGTTCTTTAGGATTACAACGTTACTTGGCATTAACCACGTAGACGGTGACAGCGCAAGGTTTTGGACAACGTTAGTGTCCCTAATCGACTTGTTCATGTTGAGAATCCACGTTGACACGTCGTAGTTTATAACACTATCCTCCACCAACTTTCGGAACTCTTGTTGAGTCTCTAGACTGCCTGCAGAATCACCAACGACTGACACACGTGTTCTCGCTTGTGCACCAAGTGTGGAGTAAACAAAGGCTTCTATGGACTGATTTAGGTATTGTCGCCCAATGTTGGTAAAACCATTCGATACCAGAGGAACGTATCGTTTGTAGTCGTTCTTAACGTCGTTAATCGTGAAGACTCTCTCCTCACCTGTTGTACCATCAGCAAGGACTTTACCTTGGTAGTAATGTTTTCTGGGAATCTTGTCTGTCTTACCATACAATTCTCCAGCGTCAAACTCTCTACTTATCGATCTCATACTCTCACCACCCTCCATCCTTCTGAGAAGTCTTCTAACATTAAAGTATAGATGAAACCTCATTACACTAGTGATAACAGGGTGAACTTCTTGCGATGGTGACAAGTGTTGTAACGACACTCCACAACAGAAACTCGCACAATACGTTGCAAACACGACCCTATAGTAGCTCTCATTATCGTCCCACTTTGACTTTGTCTTTGACGTGGTGATTTGTAATATTGGTAACTTTGAGAGAAAGTAGTTCTTTTGATTAACGAAGACTCTAAAGTTATTCACTGGGTAGTTCAACACGTTTTCCGTTGGATAGCCATCCCAAAGTCCCCAGTGGTTCTTGCGACCTTTTGATAGTGGTTGGATAGTTCCACCAGATAGCCATATTTTTGGAAACTTATCGTCGTGACCTTTTGGAGACTTGTTGTTGTGTAACCAAATCCACATACTCTTGTCGTTTTTGAAGGTATCACTAGTTATGTTAGTGCTTATGATGTCGTTGTTTCTAAAATATATGTCAACGCCATTAACCTCACCATCTTGTGAGACAGTTGGATCGAACTCAAACTTACTCAAAGTGACGTGAGGGTACTTTTTAACTAGATTCAGCTTAGCCACGCGTATGGCATTAGCTATCTCTTTTTGGTCAACTATCATTGGTTTGTTTATAGTTAGATACTTAGTGTACTCCGGGTTACTCTTAAACCTACTTGAGTCTACACTAACGTCACCAATATTAGTTTTCGTCACGAAGAATATATGTCTATGCATATTGTCGTCAACATCAAGAAAAAACCTATTCTTGTCAGCATAAGGATACTTTATTTTGAACTCATCCATCATAACATACCGTACGTTATATGAGAGTGGTAGTATTGATTAGTGGTTCAACGAAAACTATAGACCTACCAGAGTCAACTCTAGCAACTAACTCAGACCCTCACTTACTAGTGGAGAAGGCAACCATCTTTTGGAACTACGTTAACGTAACCACAGCTAACAACAAGATAACTTATAACAGTAACAACCACGTTTTTAGTCCTGGATACCACACCTTTAAAACGATTGCCGACGACTTGAGAGAGTTAGGAGACGTCAAGCTAGTGGCTAACAGATATGACTCGACGTGTACTATAACAACTGATCAGCAAATAGAACTGTTTAAATTTGGACAACTTCTAGGGTTTGACGAAAACACTACAATAACCACCACAAAAACCAGTCCTAACGTTGTGAACGTTAACAGAGGACTGAAATACATACAAGTAACATCTAATATTGTGGACAGGTCTAATAACATAGTTAATGGTAGCAAAAGTGGTTGTATCGCAGTACTGCCAATAACTAGCACACAGACACTTAAGGGCTCTGTACAACATTTTGGTGTTGGATCTAAAATCCCAATAAACAAAGGAGTCATCAACCAACTAGAGTTCAAGATAACAGATCAGGACGATAACAGTGTTAACGTTGGCGAGGTGTTGTTAGATTTACACATCACGTAGTGTATATGGAGCAAGAACTAAGAGATATTTACTACAACCCATCAACTGGTTACCAATCTGCCGAGAGGCTGTACCAAAAGGCACAGGAAGGCGGTCTAAACGTTAGTAGGGTAAAGATAAAGGACTGGTTAAAATCTCAAGACACGTACACCAGGTACAAACCAGTTGTTAAGAAACACAAGTTTAGACAAACATTTGTTGACTATCTGGGTGAGCAGATACAGATGGACTTGGTTGATATGGGCAAGTACAAGCATAAGAACAACGGGTACTACTGGATACTAACAGCCACTGAGATCCTTAGTAGGTATGCTTTCGCAATACCCGTCTATAGGAAAGACACGAAAAACATGACTAAGGCTGTCACAAAGTTACTAGAGAAGGCTAAGGTTAGATTTGGTGAGTACCCAAAGCTGACTCAGTTTGACGACGGTAAGGAATTCTATAACGTTGGTGTGAAGGATCTATTAGACAAACACGATGTTAAGTACTTCAGCACGAACTCTGATAAAAAGGCAGCAGTCGTGGAACGGTTTAACAGAACACTCAAGACGTCTATGTGGAAGTACTTCTACAGTAAAGGAACGTACAAGTGGATTGACATTCTAGACCAGCTTGTTGAGAATTACAACAATACCAAACATAGTACTATTCTAATGAAACCTAAAGATGTGAGCAAGAAAAACGAAAACGAAGTATGGACGACGTTGTTTGGGTACCATTTCGGTGACTACCCACTACCAAAGTTTAAAGTAGGTGATACTGTCAGGATATCAAAGTACAAGAGCATATTTGCAAAAGGGTATGAGGCTAACTTCACTGAGGAGCTATTCAAAGTGACAAAGGTCATACGTGGTGACCCTACCGTGTACGAGATAGAGGACCATGAAGGGGAACCCATCATCGGTAAGTTTTACGAGGAAGAGTTGTCAGCTGTCGATAAAAAAGACGACGTTTACAAAGTTGAGAAGATAGTGAGGAGAAAGAAGGTTAAGGGTAAAAAGATGGTTTTGGTTAAGTGGCTTGGCTATGACAGTAAACACAACTCATGGATACCAGAGACTGATATTCAAAACATCGAGTAGTATATAATGGCTGAAGGAGGGTTCGATGAAATCGAAATGAAACAGATTGATGAGTTTAAATTGTATAGTGACGAAGAACTAGACGACGAACTTTCCGATACTATTGAGTATCGTGTTGATATTCGCGATAAGTACGTTAACGAGAGTATGCCGAGTGAAGTCCGTGTCGAATACGATAAAATTAGTGACAGGATAACTGAGGTAAAAAGAGAGATAACTAGGAGACAACAATATAAGGAGAGTGAGACATCGTTCACAGACAATGACGATGGAAAAACGGTGACAATCATCAATAAGGGTAGTGGTGACGTCATGAAGGTTCCTTCAGTTGAAAACCTACCAATCACCGATATACCTAAACACCCTGAAAACGACTTGCGTACGGCTTTGGGTAAATTTATGAGGGATACGTATAGTGTGGATCTTAATATGCACGACGATAATGTACTCGAGCTAGTCAAAAACTCAAGCATAACGAAAGGGACCAATAATGTTGAGTACAAACCTGTTTTAAAAAATAGTGAGAGAGGTATACCACACATCGTCTTAAAGCGAAATGATGATGGTAGTTTAACTATTAACAGAACAAAGAAAAACGGTAACGCACTGACACAGTTCCTAAGTCTTATCGGTAGAATCGTTGAAAGGAACAAGACAAGTAGAGGACAGCCGATGATTGACACAACCCCTAACGACTCACTAATAAGAGGTCTAACAGATAGCGAGAACCGTGAGCTACAAGGCGTGGTAAACTCGTCAAATACTATAGACCCACAATCAAGAGTTGGTGATGACGGCGCTTTACAAGTTCAGGCAGATCACTATCAAGAAACAGTGAACAAAACACTAGAGCAATTAGATACAACTGAAGATGTGGACAAAATAAGTGAGCTAGAAGTAAGAATCAACGGTTTAAAAGAAGCGAGAGACAGAACAATTAATCAAAGAGAGGTGGAGGAGGTTAGGGAGCGACAAGAAGAGGACCTCACTCGGTTACAAAAAATAAAGGAGTGGTTTAGAGAAAATTGGTTAGGCGCTTCAGCTTTAGGAATAACCATAGCCTCTTTCATCACCACGATTATAATATCCGCTAGAAGCGTAGTCTTCAAAGGTGGTCAAGCACTTGGAAAATTAGGAAAAGCTATAACTAATCTAGCCACAAAGGCTGGCCCTATACTGGCTGGACTGCTAAACGTGGTGGCAACTGCGCTAAAGTGGGGAGCTGCAGGTATATCTTGGTTAGCGTCTAATTTGTGGATCCTAGCGATAGCACTAGCTTGGTTCGTCTACGATCAGTACAAACAGAGGAAATAAAACATGTGTTATAATATATAGTATGAATACTAGTGAAAAAGAGTTGCTTCCTGGATATAGACGTCGTGAAATATCTGCTATCAAAGGCACAAGGACCCGTCACGTTGTGACACTGAACCCTAACAAAGCCAATCCAGAGGAGGAGTTATACATTGATATCCCAAAGACAAAGGGTAACACTTGCTTGGTACCCTCCAGTTTCCATCTCCTATTCGACTTCAAAAGTGCGAACGCGAAATCATGGTTTCTTAATAACCTCTCGAGACTACTCTCTGAAAAACTGGTTATAAAACTAGCAGGTGAGACTGTGTACGACAACTGTGGTGAGAGTGTTATCGGTACGTACAGAGATTTATGGAGACCTAAAACAGAGCGAACGGCTATGATCGAATATGGCCTAGCAAACGAGAACCTTCGAAAGTTAATCTCGAAGGACGACAGTGGCGCGGCCAGTGGAAACGTACAAAAAGTTAGCGATGGTCTGATGTTCTCTATTCATGGCACCAAACAAAAGATTCAACTTGACAAGATTCTAGAAGATCATGGTTTATACGCACCGTATAATATGAACAATAATCTCAGGTACATAATCACACTCCCCAAAGCAACTGATATTATGGTGGCCCAATCTGGATCAGCTGTTACTGGTTACACGTTGGAGAACCTCGAATTGGAGTACGAAACTATCGAGAGTCAAGAGATCGCTGATGAAGTATCATCTCTATACGCATCCGGTAGATCTCTATCGTACGAGCACGTCACGCTAATGAAGACTGTGGAGTGGGATAAAGGAATCACACTTGTGAACGAAAACATTAACCTACCAAGAAAGTCAATGAAAGCTATCGTTCTACTCTTCACAAATAAGACAAGAACTGACAGTGAGGAGTTCGTCTACCCAAACATAGAGTCAGTCAAACTTACTATAGAAGGCGTGCCAAATATGGTATACAGTCAAGGAATACCAAAGTCAAGACTATGGGTAGAAGCGAAACGACTATTTGGACGAAAACTAGACTGTGACCAGCACATGACTGTCCAAAAGTTTTACAAAGACGGTTTCGCTTTGGTTGTTGACCTTAGATCTATCGAAGATAACGCGAAAGTAGCCACTGGAAAAAAGATCGTGAACACTCAGTCAGGAATACTGATGGAAATCATTAAAAAAGTCACAACAGCGAACGTTATGTGTAGAATATTCATACTCTCCGACGGACTCGTAAACCTTATCAACAACGATCTACAGTCAATCCAATACTAAAACATATAGTATTCTATATGAAAACGCCTTTTAACATGCTAATTGTTGGTATGACAGCCTGTGGTAAAACGCACTACCTATTGGATATGATAGAGAAAGAATACACGAACCATTTCGAGTACATCATTCTCATATGTCCAACATTTGAATGGAATAAAACGTACATAGAGTGGAAATACTTGAGAGACCCAAACTTTATCGCTATTCAGTGTGAGCAAGACAAGGTCGACGTATTTCTTAAATATGTGACTGGTATTTACAAAGGCACCAATTCATTGATAATACTAGACGATTGCGCTGGTGGACAGGACGTCAAAAACAGAACAAGCGAACTAGTTAAACTAGCCTTTAGCGCTAGACACTACAATCTATCCACAATAGTCATAACACAACAACTAACCTCAATTAGTAAACCATACCGTGAGAACATCTCAAAGTTAGTAACATTCTACAATCCTAACAGAAACGATATGAAAATTATCGTAGACGATTATCTCAACGGAGTTGATAAAGCGGAAATTGAGAAAATAATAAAACAGTTGAAAGACAACGAGTACGCAAGATTGGAGATACTTCTAAGACACCCGTACTCGTACGAACTAGTTATTCCGCAAAAACAAAACATATCGTATAGTATAGAACATGCCAAAACGCAAGACAAAAAATCTTGAGACAATTGATGAACTAATTGAAGACATACGAGAAGCAGAACAGGAAGTAGTTGACGAACCACAAATCGACACGTCACAAGTTGACGACACTCCTCAAACTGATGTAGACAAGAAACGAGACGAACTAAGAAGACTCTCAGAGGACGGTGAGATAGACAAATCCGTCGCTTATCTCAAAAAGGCCTCAGATAAAGTTATCAACAAGATCTACGAAGAATGGGAGGTAAAAAGAATGGAGAAAGCGAACGTGTTTCTCTGTGACCTTTTAATAAGCAAGTTCGCCCACGCGTTAGGAGGGTTCAACGCTATTGAATCACCTGAAAAGCTTGAAGAAGAGTTGATTACTGACCAGCTACTTAAAAGAGACGTAGAGAAGTTTATATCATACGTATCCCCCTACCTCCCTTGTTTAGGGTTGCTATCAGGTGGACTGACAACTAGTAAACACGTATTCAGCCACATGGCTAGAGGAATCCCCGAGGGGGAACCTCCGAATGAAGGAGACAGTTCTACCTAATTATAACAATTTACAAAACGACCTAAAGACATGAGTATATACTAACTTAATGAGAAGTGTAGAACGTCAGGAGTCAGCGGAGGAAAAGACAGCGAGACTCAACAAAGAGTTATCATTTATCTACCAGGTCAGAAAGCTCAAACGACAACTCTTCGCTAAGAGTAGCTTAGAACGTAAGGAACTAGACGAGAGGTTTAAACATACTGTACTCGGGAAAAGGATGACCAGCCATAAAAGAGATTTGCGGTCTCTACGTACTAACACTTGAAAAACTATTTCTGGAAACGCGTGATGGCTTTCGAGTCTAACTTATTTTTGTTTCATTTAACGAATTTTATTTCGTATCGTTTTAGTAGTCTCGAAAGTGGGGACAATGGCGATATACCACACGATTTGGAGTCCGTGAGACGTGTTTCCACACGTCAAAAACACGCGACACACCACTGTTAGTAGTCTCAAGAGTGGAGACAACAGCGATAAACCACGTGGTTTGGAGTCTGTGAGACTACAAAAAAGTGACTATACTTCTAGACTACTAATAATAACACGTATTGATGTGGTGCTGCTGTAAACGAAGATACCGCTCGTAACAACACCATACCAAGCGATATACCACGTGGTTTGGAGTCCGTGAGACGCGTTTCTACGCTCCCAAACCCGCGACACGTCACTGTTAGTAGTCTCGAAAGTGGGGCTAACGGCGAACTTTTTCACATTTTGATTGCGAAGCATGAAAAAATGGAAAAATGCGCCGGTAGCCCCACTTTCTATACTACTAGTTGTATTTGAAGGAAGACTAGATTACTTAAGGAAAACTAATACTTTTGATACTCGTGAAAGAGGAAGGCGTATTTTAGTGAATCAGTGGAGTAGAGGGATCACGCTGCTTTTGGAAAATCAATGGACAGGGAATATTGCTTTCCAATAGATCCTGGTGAGGAGGCATTGCTTTGATATATGGGTGAAGAGGATGCACTACTTTCGGAAATCTGTGAAGGGGAAACTGCTCGGAAACACTTGCTGTGATGATACTGGTACAGTATGTCAAATGCTCGCACTTGGATCCTCATACATCATTCAGTTCTGGATTTTTATTGGTTATTCGCATATATGTAAAAATGGCATAAATTATCATATCTATAATATGTTTAAAATCCCGTCCACACGTCAGTACGGTGGCCCACTAGCTCGGTATAATCCAGATATGGCACGATAACTAATTATACACAAGCGATTGCCAGTGACAACCGCTTGTGGGATAATAGCTGTCATGCGCACATCCAGAGAGCGTGAAGCGGCATAGGGCCAGAGTTCTCAAACTACTAAGGGTAGTGGGCGCTGCATTATCGCTAAATGTGTGATGTCTGGGAACCAGGGGTAGGGGGGATAGAATGGACGAGCGAGGGTTATTGCGGAACGTATTTCTAGTTGTTAGCCGCTTTGACGTTCGCCGCTTTTCCAGATAATATAATTCTTACTAGTGGCTATGGATAGATAAAGTACAATCCTCTGTGGAAAAAGTGCTATTGAAGCACGATAGCATAGAGGGACTAATTGTTGATGCAAAATGCATACTATCATAATTACTTTAAAATACATTAACTGAGAAGCACCTTTATTTTTTGAAAACATGTTTATTTTACTCGTGGAAATGGATATAATTTAATTTTGACATGAGAAAAAAATATGAAATGGTTTAAAATAGATGTCTTATCTATTTTTATCAAAGTTGCACAAGAATTAAATTATTGCCAAAGTCAGAACATTCATTTAGACGTAAGTTAAAAAGTCACTTTTTTATTTCATAAAAATATTTAATAAAATAAACAATAACAATTATTTAACCTTGCAGTCGTTTCCCATCCCTTAACTCGTGGAAATAATTTTACGAAAGCGATGATCTTGAGCATTAGAAAAGCACGTGTTTCTAGCCGCAGTAAGCTTTACGCGCTCGTCGTATACTTAATATATTTAACAATTATACCATGAGCTCGAGTCGTATATGAGCTCATAGCCAATGAGACGCGAAGCGCCGAGTTGGCTATTAGTTCATAAACGACGAAAGCGAATGGTATAATTGTTTTATTATATAGCCAAACACTTAGTTAGTTCGGGGTTTATTTATAAAACCCCATCAATTTCAGCTTTTTCCACCGAAAAAACATGCGCCATCTTGTCTTTTCTCTACTGCTAGGATATGAGGTGATAGCCCAGTAGTAAAGCTAGGAGCCAATCAAATTACGAGATAGCTAATATCCTACTATATAGTCATCAAATATGTACTCATGTGATAAAAATTCCCATTCCGAATGCAATACAGCAACATAAAAGCATCAAAAGCTTAACTTTTTAGAATGTTTAATAGCAACAAAGATACAAATAACCAAATATAATTTAACTTTTTAATGTTTAAATTCGTCCATATTTTTCGGGCAAACAT